>OFHS01000946.1:15443-32898 GCA_900245855.1 Calvadosia cruxmelitensis
GTGTAGTGTAAGTGCCAAGCATGCCTTCTACATGTGTATTCTTTGAATGTTATTATTTCAATAAAGATACGTGATGAAGTGGTAGCCAAAAGTTCCCCCCGCCGTGCTCAAGGCCATACGTCGCCGATAATGGCCGATAGAATCTCAACATCATAAGCATCTGACATCGACTCGGACTGGTTAATGCCAGCGTCTCAAAGTCTTCTGGCAGTCGGTCGTGGACGGGTTTCAATAGTAATTGATTGTGTAATTGCATGATATCTCTGCCGTTGAAAAAACTCACGATTCTCTATTTCAGGACTGATTCGTCACAACGCGGGTCTCTGCATCCGCTCGAATCCAATAAATCAACAGTTGCTGCTCGAGCAGGAATGCGATGAAGAATACGAAGCCACGAATGGCAGAATCTATAAAAGAGGAACAACAAAGTGCTGGAAGCCATTTGGTAGCTCTGCAGGCTCCATCATTTCTCTCTCTGATGATTGCGACAGCTCGTTAGCGCAGTTCAGTTTCACAGATGAAAATCGGTTTTATCATCAGGAAACAGGATTCTGCGTTCATCAGCAAGGGGGAAACCTGAATCCATTGCCTGGAACAGGGCTGGTAATATATTATAGATGCGACCATTCAAAATTGGTGTTCGGCTGGATATGATGACAATTCACAATGCACAAGCGGGCACAAGATCTCAAGAAACCTGTAAAAGCATTCGATTTGTGCTTTGATTATGACATGGTGTCCACATGACCTTTGGTCAACTACAGATGACGCTTCAGAATCGCACTTGTAGCATTTTCCATTTTAATACAATATAAAGGCCAGCATACCCGAAACGAAGACGCTATTCTCTAAGAACTAAAAAAAACAAAGGGAGACCAAAAGGGGACAGAAAGGGGACCGAAAGGGGACAGATCACTTGCACCTCTATGGGACCGATGCCCCACGATGGGTTTCTAAATCTTTTCAAATGTATCTGCGGAACTGCACCCAGCAGCAAACATAGTATTTGTCAACTGGCACCATGTTGACTTTAATCGCAGACCTTGTAGTGGAACTGGTGCTGTGTGGCTTAAAGCGAGAAACATCGATATCAGTTTGCTGCAAAGTGACCTTTACCCAGTCATTGATTGTGCTGCGTGAGACAGCATGATATAGCTTCAAGTAGCTAAGACCTAGATCAAACGGCGATCTATGCTTCCCACTTGCACTTCGATTTTATCGATTTGATGAAGATAATCCTTTGAAATTTGCAAACTGACAATTTCGTATTTGTTTGATTATTTTTTATCGCGTGATGAAGGAAATGCAAGCTGTTACATTGCTTATAGGTGTCTGCGACGCTGGACACCAAACGCGCCAATTTAAAGGCAAAAAGCTCCAATGGCTCAGCACTATCCATCATGCTCTCATATTCACCAACTGAGAAGCTCAGAAGAGGAATGGCACACCTCAAGTCCTTGAGAGAACAATTTTTTTTTTTTTATGTACATATATGCACTGTCCTTTTAATATCCAATCAAGCACCGTTCTTTTTATTACTAGCTGTAAACATAATTTTGTTGGCGTTGCTCTGTCAAATATTCGTAAAATTTTTGAGAGTCAAATACATACATACATACATACATACATAGGTGTCTAGTACACCGCTTTCTGTTGTGTCTTTTTCATTGAGATATATCGCTATTACGACCTGCTAACCATTCTGAACTTGAGACATTTTTGGAGAGTATATGAATCTTCATCATCATACTCATTCATCTATTTTCAGAGGATGACTGTTGCAGCAAATAGACTGTTGACTGTTTGTATGTAATAATTTAGTTGATCTTGAGATGGATTCTTTTTTGTACATATAACACTAACAAATATTCTATGCGTGGACACTCACTGAAGGTAAAGACCAATTCGATCTGCAAATTGAATTCTGTAAGAAACCAATTTATAAATCGTGTCGTCCCATGGTGGAATTCGCTGTCTGAAGTCCTCGTCATTTCAAAGTCAATCCATCAATTCAAATCTGGCTTGGAAGCAATGGATCTGTCATGTAACTGTCTATTGTATTAGAACTGTTCATTGTATAACATATGTACCTATATTGTTGCATATTCCTGTCCCATCTGGACAAATAAACATACATGCATGTTCATTCTATTATTCTCTCAGCCTCGTCCTGATACTTATAACCTCGTTTGCTCACAGAGAAATAGTATTACGCATTTGATGTTTACGTTTAGTGTTGAGTTCTGTACTCAGCAAGCGGCTGGAGCATACGATGCGAACTTGATATGATTGTCTTTTCTGAGTACTTCGTATAGAAGAAAGAAAGACAACACACCAGTCACCAGTGACCAAATTAGATTAAAAAATTGTATCCCTTGGGACTCTTAATCTCTTGCCATTTCAAACATTTCAAATTGACCAAATGCAGTCTCAATGCGCCTTGGGATTCATGGTAGTTGACCGACTCTGCCCTATGTGATAACACCAGAAAATTGCTTTTTGTGAAGCGCATTCGACTGTACACTTTTGGGATGGTCGATTTCAAAGTTTGTTCTTGGCTGTCAAAATTGTCGATTTCAGTTCAATAAAACTGACGTGACTGTAGTAGCTTAAATCGAAAAATAAATCAGGACTACATTTGGCTAATTGGCTGAGTGATGGCTGAGATAAAACAATATTCAGTTCAAGTCACATGCAATGTATTAGTACTAATCTTCCCTGCTTGTCCGGTCGGCTATGTTGTGTTGGCCGTTCTTTCATAAAGTCGACCAACAATGTCTACAGTATACAGTATGGTGTCTATGGAGTACATTCATATCTGCCTTTGTTAAGCAATATGGTAGCATGGGATATGTGCGAAGGGTAACGATGATGATGTAACAGAGATGAGTCAATTTTCTAGGTTGTTAATATTCTTTCTAACTGAACGGAGGTCTGTGGCAAACTGGGCCATGAATATAGAATTACATAAGTATAGGCTATTTACCTGAAAACGAGAGTACGGCTTAAGTAATAACGAGGCTAATGGCGTGTGCACTACTGAGTTCCCCTGGTGGAAGACGGAGCCGCAACAATGCTAAATGTATATGCAAAACTAATAGAGTGATTACCAAATTGTTTGTGCTTGAGTGTTGAAAGGAACAGGACGTTCGCAGTGCGTATGAAGTTCATCTGTGGTCAAACGTAGCAAAGTCGGAGTGGGGGCGTCATTACCTGAGAGATGTGACGTAGGCGGTAATCGTCGGTGTCACCCGATGTCCTGAGGCGTGGCAATGAGGGATCATGAACAGTAGGAGAAGGCGGTTGTATACTGACGAGAGTGAGGCTAGCTTCAAAAGATCAATCGAAGCAGTGTCGTGGTGACCATGAATAACAACAGGTAAGAATTTGTCGTTGCGCGAGATAACTGGATACGGACCTTCATAGGGTGCGTTGAAGGGACGGCGGACGCGATCTATGCAGGGATGAGAACAGGTACGCAGGCGAGGAGAAAAATTATCATGGGCGAGAACGGGAAAATCAGCATGTTCTGAGAGGTCCAAAGTGTGACGAAGGCAGAGGCGACAGTGGATGCGTGCATATCAGAGCGAGGAACAGCTTCGAGCCAACCAGACTAGCGATCAATCATTGTGAACAGGTAGCGAGGAGAAGAGCGTAGTGAAATTCGTGTGTGAGGGTCCGATGTCAGCAATGTCGATGTGAATAGACTGGAAACGTCCTGGTGGGAGCAAGAGGTGACCTTGTATCGACTTGGTGTGGCGTTGGCATTTCTGGCGCTGGCAGTCGGTGGAATCGGAGTGAAGGCTTTTATGTCGATGTACATGCCAGACCAGTAGTAGCGGTCGCGTTGATGATGTGGAGACTGGAGAGTCTTGTGTGAATTCAGTGTCGGCCAGCTAATGATGTGTCTTGGATGCGTGAGGACACACACCAGTAACAGAGATAAAGTATGCCCTAAGAAATCTACGGTAGGCTGGGCGAAGGTGCGCTTGTCCTACACAAGATGCGGATGATGTCTTCCATTTCCTTTACTTTCCTCTCGTTCTCTTCTTTCCATGCAGATTATGTCCCATAAGTCTCACAATGTTTCATGGATTCCAATAAATCTCCGTTATACGTTGCTACGAATATTTATTAGGACGATTTGCATTTACTAAATTCTGATATGAGCCGCAGTGAATCGAACCTTGAAGAAATCATAAAAGTCACTGGTGCGTGATATCGTCCTTAGAGATGACAATTGTTCTAAAAATCCGGTCTGAAACACTGATTGGTTGTGTTACGATAATTATGTATTACCGTGTGACATAAAAAGGACTTTTGAAAAATTCCCTTAATGCAAACAGTACAAACTCTCTTAACCGATTCCTGATAAGCACAATTCCTAATAAGAGCAAAGGATATCGTTGGCAAATTACTATTGCGCTTAAGCGGGTTACACTGTATTCATCTATTTTCAGATAAACAGATAACTCATAAAAGTAATTCTGGTATACATGTCTAATACAATATATTTAAGTCCTATACAATTGAGAAATATAAATTACTCTCGAAATATTTACAATACTTGCTACAAAAGTTATTTTTAAGAACTAAAAATAAATTAATAAAATCTGACCTTTATTACTATTTGCAAATTCAAAATCTCGTCCATCAAGCCCGGTCTTGAAGAAATGGTGCCGAAAATAAAGGTTTTGCATACTGTAAACATTCCAGCGAGACATGGTATAATAAATTTCTTGATTTACTGTAGTAATTTGTGGATAATTTCGAGTAATAAATATTTTACATTTAAATCATCTAAGGAATACAAAGACACAAATATGGAAAATGTAAAATATAACGTTCAATTTAAATGAGTAGATAGTTTCTCAATCTAGCAAATAACGTTGATTTCATTGAGTTCTATTGTGTGTTTAGCGTTGGCTTCAGCTACCAGAGAAAATTCATAAATCGAGCAATCTTGATTGTTCCAGGAATGTCATGGACCTTTACCGTCAGTGTAACTTATAATAAAGCTCCAATGCCATATGTGATATTGTGAAGAAGCCTATTTTAATTCAGATACGATATCTTATTTTGAAATGAAATCCTGCAAGATGCTTTACTCTTTGAGGTGGTTTTCGAGAAAAGGGAACGTGTTATAGTTTCAAAGAAAGGATTACTTCAGATGATCCAGGACTAGTACATCCGCTTAATAACTGCTGTTAAACCAAGTGAAGGCACCTCTCAGTTCAAAATGCGATGTTTCAACTTTCACGGATCTCCTATGTAGATTTTACTACAATATGACGTCAGCTTTACTTGCTTAGGAATAGGGACACGAGATGACATTTGTTGATGTCAGAGATTGACAGAAATCTACATGTGATGAAATAGGCTTGGCATGTTCACTGCATAAAAATGGATTAAATTCGGTACATAGCAAATTGTTTGCAGATAAACGGGTTTTTCGCGTATCCGATTTGCGCTTAAACGGGTTATACTGTAGTATGTTGCAAAGCTTTGAAATTGGAAACGCAAGCAAAAAACATTCTATTACGATTAATATGCGCGTATCAGCATAATCAAAAGATGAAACTACGCAGATATCAAGTTTTCTTTTCGTAAATTTCAATCAGCTGTGTAAACAAAATGACGTTGTTGTCACTAACACTTTTACACATCGAAAACCGCACATCAGCGACATTAGTTTTGGAAGTAAACATTTGTTATCGGACGTGAAATCAGTTTGAAGAGCGAGAAGGAGCTTTGTTTTGGAAAACAAAATGGCTACCAACTCATCACTTTTATCTGTATTTCTTTTGCTGCTGTATACCTTACAATTTCAAGGTTTGGCACCATGATACTTAAAAAGAAAAATATTTTTCATTATGACGATTTTTATCAGCTTTTCTGTTCAATTTTGTTGTACAAATTATATTTCATGATTTTCAGGTTCTTGTTATGAGCAAACCATTTTGACAACCGATGGCTCAATAGGTACGTTTTGACCGCTTAATATTAATCTAAAACTAATTACCTACCGGTTATAATTTGCCTTAGGTTGACCTTCATGTTCCGGAAACCAAATTCCTATCTGCTTCTTCTTGTTATCAGTAAACCTATTTCCTATTATTCCACTATATCTCTGCAATTCCTCGTAATAACCGGTTTTTAAGAGAAATTCTCGTCAACAGGCCAAGTCCCATTGGTTTGTATACTTTAAACATAATATTTCTCCATTTTTGAACACTTTAAGAAGATCCTAATTAAAAATTATGATGTTCTATTCAATTATAGCATACCTACCATTTCAAACTGATGTTCAGGGGATGTCATTTACTCGCATACTGTATACAATAAAAATATGTTCTGGACGAGAAACTGCTCTCTTTTCAAGTATAATTTTTTTTAAATACTATACTTGGTCTAGGGAATAATAATGACAACATTCACATGCTTGCACAGTACTTTGTAGGCGTGTAGCTAACAGTACAGCATGGACATATATTCTTATACTAGATTTAAGAAATATATTCCTTGAAATCATCATCATCATCACCATCATCATCATCATCATCATCATCATCATCATCATCATCATCATCATCATCTTCAATTTAATTGAAAAGATCAATTCCTGATGGCTACTACTACTTAAGACGCCCAAATTGTTCCTCGAGGAAACATGGCGTGATTATAACTACTTGTTCACTGTGCTCCTCCATCTATCTCTGTTGAGCGCCAGAGAGGCCGCTTCTTTGATGGTGATGCCTACTTTGATCAATACAAAGGACTGTTTACGTCTGCAAATAGGTTAAAAAATGGCAACTAAAATTACAGGTAAAACTGAGCAATGCGTAAGGCAAATTGAAACTTTACAATGCAAAGAATTGCATAGCACTTTCCGACATGATTCAGATGCTCTGCTGGGGTTCATGGCGCTTTGACCGCACTGCGAACAGCGGAAGCACAGCTGTAGATTATTTACGTTGTAAAAATTGGATCTTAAATTAACAGTTCGGATTTAAAGACTGCACGAAATGTGGTGTTACGACCTCATGCTGGACTGGTAAACTTCGTATTCATGTAATCTACAGTAAGTACTTTGTAATCTCTCCTCTGTAACTCAATATTACGTGGATCGTTGATCAATACATGTGCTAAAGTATGCTTATTATCTGTCTGGCTTGAGTTCATGACTAACTTTGGTTCAACAGAAATGAGACATTTTGTTCCTAAAATAAGGCCACCGTAATTTTTGCAATATTTATTATGATTAGTTTGTTGTTAATACAAATACATGTAATGAATTAAATATTATTTCCTGCTCATTATTTTAAATGCCTCTCATTCACGTAATAACCTCGTTTACAATACATAAATTACTACTGTTTGTTCAACATAATGGTAAGAATTTCTAATTCAATTTAAATAATTTCCCAAGAACAGAGAACGACGTAAAATAAATGTATACATATATTTACAATAATCCATATTTCATTCATTTTACATGATATTTACCTAGCACTAATTACAATTAAAATAGCCTAAAATTTTGCTATGTATTTCGTACTGTATTCTGTGTTCTTTATCTGATCGATATATAGGATATGGAGACGGAAGTTTCACAACTCCAAAAGAACCAGGTAATGAATTCGTTTAATAATTATTTTACTTGTTCGATGGGTAATTCAATTTGAAGCTAAATTAAGAGCAAAGCAGCTATCGAGGATGTAAAACCAACTGAGCTGAATACAAAAGTTTAGGTCTGTTGAGCTACTGTCGTACGCTGCTTCAAAGATTCTGACCACATATTCGATAACAAAACATTACGCTTGAACTGAACAGTTTAAATATATTTTATTGAGTAAACTAATTAATTTTATTTCACGATAAACATGCTGCAAGCAACTTAATACGCTATCAAAACAGGTACAATAGAAAAGCTTAACTTTTAAAAGACAGGTCAGTACTTTCTGCCTAGACATAGTGCGTACTGAAATCACAATGACACTATAAGTACTGAAATTTATAATATTATATAAACTAGATTAACTGACGTTCTTTGCAATTTAAAGAATGGATGTATTATGTGTGTGTATTTGATAGAAAAAGCATCAAAACAATACACGTATAGAAGGCAGAAAATTGCACTAATACTATACGGTTATACATTATAAAATATGTGTAGCTACGTGCTACTCTACAATTTAGACTTGAAAGACAATATTGATTTTGAGTTTACAGTTTTCTCTGGCAGAGCGTTCCAATTACAAATAACGCGGTTGAAGAAATAAAAAGAACGGGAATTGTTTTTGCAGTGTCAACATGGAATTATATTATAAACGAATACATGTATTATATTTTAAACGAATTTCTTGTTATTTATAAACATCATTCCTTGGTGGTTTACTGTTTGTTTTCTTTCGTTTCAGGTGCCATCCATGCTGTTGCTTACAGCGCAAATCAACCCTTTGACAGGTGATATAATTATCTTAGACAATTTTCTTAATGTGTTACAGATGAATGATTTGATGACGCTTTCCGTTGTACGATTTAATGCAACATTCTCACAAAAGCTACCACTTTGGACAAAAGCAAGAGCATTACAGGGAAGGCTGATGTCTCTGATTTCGTAATGGAGAGAGGTGGTTTCCATATTGATGCAGAACGTTTCAAGCTGTGCTACTTTCCTCAAACATTGCAATTCCCGGTAACAGTATTTGCTAGAAACCCAGTCTCTCTGCTACTTCAGGCAATCAATATGCCCCACAATGCACTGGTCTTTTCCATAATGGTTTCTCATGAGAAAGGTCGTTGAAAAACGTCATGTTGCAAGTCTACAGTGAGATTTCTCTAGTCTAGAAATTCCGTACAACATACTTTTCTGTCAAAGCACGTCTGTTGTAGAATGATTGGAATCCCAATCATGCATTCCTATATGATAGCAGCATTGTTTAGCGAATAGTTTTAACATGCTACAAATTACAAACAATGAAACAGAATTAATCGTATAGGTAAATAGATTTTTTTCGACGATCATAACAATTTTACGTAAATATACAAGTAATGTTGCTAAGGACGTAATTTTAGGGTGAGGATCATCCCATTAGCCAACGTTCTTGTTTATTAGGGATGCTTTAGTAAATTTGCAGTTTCATCATCTCTTCATACAGTATATTGAAGTATAGAAATTTATCTGAATATTATAGAAAGCATGGAAAGAAATATATACAATCATGAATCCAAACTACTGCACAGTGAAAGAACAAAAGTGAAAGAAAAATCACAGGAAGTATAGTAATGGATGGCATTTGGTTAAAACAAATGAGGATGTTATTGAGGAAGTGGATATCAGAAACATGCACAAGGGCAATGCAGTTGCTTGTAGAGCAGTTGCAAATGATGCTTCAAATTTCAAGGTGTCTTTGTACATAACGTAAGATGAGTTGACTGAGTTGTTCACCAGGAGACTGCAAAACAGTAACTTCTTCGGCTGGGATTAGGGCCCTGAAGATGTTGTAGGAGAGCATTCAATGCAATTTTAACAACCTTATACCTTCATGTTCGCTTAAAGCGTTAAAGTATATATCGTGCATATTTCCGGAAAATCAAGGAGATTTATGTCGGAGGAGAAGTTGAATAAGAATAGAATGAGCAAGAAAGGAATAGGGAGAAGGAAAAGCGTAATATTAAGACGAATAAGAAGCAAAAAGTAACAGAAGAAGAAGAGGCAGAGGAAGAAGAAAGAAGAGAGGAACATGAATATCAAAAAGAAGAAGGGTAAGAAGAAGAAAAAGGAGAAGAAGGAGAAGGAGAAGAAGAAGGAGAAGAAGAAGCAGCAGTAGAAGAAGAAAAGGAAGATGATGATGATGATGATGATGTAGAATAAGCTAAAGAAGCAGCAGTAGAAGAAGAAAAAGAAGAAGAAGATGATGATGATGATAATGTAGAATAAGCTAAAGAAGCAGCAGCAGTAGAAGAAGAAAAAGAAGAAGAAGAAGAAGAAGAAGAAGAAAGAGAAGAAGAAACACGATACAAATTGGTTAATATGCCATTACTGGTGCAGATAAACGGCAAGATATTGCATGACTTATGACATTCAGTGAAGCGAATTAGCAAATGTGTATCGCAAATTGAGCCCAACCAGTTGAGGTAACAAACAATACAACTGTGCGACATTGCTCAATGGGATGGAAAAATCCTGGTTCGACTATAGATTGCCGTTAATGACGATAACGATGGTATTATTGCTTTTATTCTATCTTTGATGCTTCTGCTGAATCTTTTCTCTTTTATTGACTATTTCAGGTACAAACTTATTCGCATCCTGCCACTAAACAGATATCAATTGAAGCTACTGTCCCGCTTTCAGAAGAAAAAAACAGCAAGTCGTTTCAAGGTACATAAAATGCCGCAGCGTAGACGCATCATTATACTCATAAGCATATTCATCAAACGTATGCATGAATTACCATCTGTTTAAAGGAGATATATAATATATATCTTAATATATATTCTTGAAGGGGCTAAAGTTTAATGAACAAATTAATGAATAAATGATTGAATTAGTTCATGAATTAATGAATTGCTTAATTAGTTAGTTAATCAATATATTAATGAATTAGTTAATCAAAGATTATTTTAATGAATCATTGAATAATTGAATGGAAAAAAAGAAGAAATCAACGATTAATTGAAGTATGAATTACCGAATTAGCAAGTTAATAAATAAATAAAGGAAGGAAGGAAGGAATCAATTAATCAATGCATATATCAATTGGCTATTGAGCTGGAAAAAGGAAGAAATCAATGAATCAACGAATAAATAAATGAATGAATTACCGAACTAACAAGTTAATTAATTTATGAGTTCATGAATGAATTAATTACCAGAGGTACTGTAAGAAGGAAGGAAGGAAGGAAGGAAGGAACGAGGGAATATATGAATGAATGACCGTTTTCATACGACATTTCTTGCAGGCTATGCTTTGGAAAAGGCCAGTGAGGGTGAACTATCCAGTTGATATCATGGTATCTCCTATGACGTATGCTCTTCTCATTCGTTGGCTGTCTCATCATGACATGAGCTATAAAGTCATGTGCAACGATGTTGGGAAGAACTTCAAGCAAGAGAATTTGTACCATCCTCGAACTGCATTCAGCAGCACTACGGGATTCGATTATGGAAGATACCATCAATTCCACGAGGTCTGGTTTATAAAGACAGGCATTGTAATGGCAGCATATACTCGTATAATTGTCGAAAAAGAGTAACCAGTGAAAATTATAATTTTTATTGAGATTGACTAATATCACATGGGTAATAATCAAATGAACTGACTTGCGGGGAATTGGTTCGCCCAGTTTTAATCCAGTCACCTGAACAAGTGAACACACATTAACTATTGACCTTGCAATACTGTATTAGCGACAGTTAACAGTCCAACCTGTATTAGAGGCCACCTCTATAGAGCAGCTACCTGTGCATAACGGCGGCTCTCCGTAACCCTAAAATGAATCTTACATTAGAAATCAACCTGGACAGAAAGACCGCATATTTCTAAAGGTCATTTTCGTCCGTTCTCAAAAGTGACCATTGTAGACAGGTTTCACTGAATGCTAAGGCAAAGCAAGGATAGGTGAGTCATTGCTGGTTATCTCCCATTAAATATAACCAACCGAAGAGTACTTAGATTATCTGAAAAATTATCAGCACCAAATGCAAAGTTGATAGCATGTCAAAATTGTTTGAGGTCAACATGCCTGGCGTCAGATTTCAGAAAATGTCCAGTAAGTGGTTATCGACCGCTGAGATCGTAGAAACATATGCTATATTGCCTATGAGACAAAAATGTAATAGAAGAACAACTTAGGTATTTGATTTAAAGGAAAGGCCACCTGTTCCTGATAGACAGATCTGGTGATGATCAGCATATGACAGCATGACTACCTCTTTCCTTACCTCTTTGGTAAAGCTTGTAGACAGGTTAAACAGTAAATATATTATCAAATCAACAAAATTATAATGTTTGCAAGAGCATACAGTTTTGAAATTGCCAATTGCTGGATAATCAATTCCCAAGAATACGCGACAGAACCCGATCAGCAACGACAATCGTATGTCGATAAACACAGATTTTTCTAAACAACAATTAAATAACAATTAAATATAAATAAATCAGTTGAATGCGAAGAATCGATTGATACGATAGCTACATAAATCACAATCAAGAAATTAAACTATACCTTCGATTGGTTCACTTCAAACAAACAGCAATTAGTGAATCCAAACAGCAATTAATGGAGATTACAGCAAACTCCTCAAGATACCTGTTGCTCCTGTCTCTTGAAGGCGTAGGCACGTCCCGTGATATAAAACTAGGCACCATTCCACGTATAATATTAACATTACAGCTACAATTCAAATCAAGCTTAAACACAAATTATATCGCCAGCAGATGGCATGTGATGAAGTTTATTGATTCTTGTAAGTGTATATACTGCACACGATAATGTGACTAGAAGATAAATGTGCTCCAACAACTATGCAGATAGTGTGAGTAGTACTTGTTATGCGACTTATATATTACATTACTCGGGACTAGTATTTGTTGTATGAACTTCTAGGATCTGATACACAGCTCCGGTTGGCATAGCAATTGCACAAGTAGAGAATATTTTCGAAAAGGTGCAAAGTAAAGGTAAAATACATGTAAACAGAAAGGTACTACAGTAGTTGCACAAAATAGGCACATTTCTTATGTTGTTATGTATCAGATTCGAGCCTTTCTCAGCGATGTTCAGTGGTTACTTAAGAGCGAGTTCAACTCCCGCTTGGAAAATAAATTATTTATTTTTTCACTTCTACAATTTTCTATTTGACGTTACGTTCGCAGATTGGCAGAGAATTGAATAATCTAATTTCGCGATATCCAAAGATTGCTACTCGTGTAAACTTTGGACGAACGTACGGAAATTATGCGATGGAAGGAATAAAGGTACGACTACAGTGAAACCTCGTTAATATCACTATGGTTTTCCAGTCAAAAATCGTGATAATAAGCGGGTCGTGATATTAAACGGGTACAAATAGTTGCTGCTGGCAGAGCTTGTTTCTCAATGTGAAGTGATATTAAGCGGGTTGTGATATTAACCGAGGTGATATTAACGGGGTTACACTGTATACAATCTTCAAGTCTAGAATATCCTGCGTCTTGATAGGAGCTTATCCAACTGATGACATGATCACGTATAACCAATCGCTTTCTTGCAAGTATGCGGTTCACCGGTTGAAACCATTTGTTTGGTATCCTTTTGTACATACTTGAGATAATTACGTTTATTCATACACCAACTTTATTTGGTTTGCCGTATTTTTAATATAATGTAAAGCAATGTCTTTGCTGTAGAATATACTTTTCCTCAGTTTTGAAATTGACCTGATTCTGGAGAAGTTTGTCGAAATCAAATATTCCGGTGATATAACTGGAATGCCAGTTGTAATTTCATAGTATTATTTCAGAATTGTTTGTACAACGTTTTAGACGATTAAACAGGTAGATAATGTAGACTTCATGTTTGATCATGGAAACAGAATTCAGATAAAATTATTCAGTTAATAAATAAAAAACATACTTGTATAGCTTTACATGATCAGAAATATCCTATAAGCACACGTGCTTGTTTGTTCGGGATGTCCAAAGAAATTTTGTTGTTAGAATTTTGCATAATCATTATGGCTTAAGTTAGCATGATTAGTTAAAGGATACAGTACCCTTGGACAGGCCAGCAAGATCTTCCTTAATGAGCTTGGGTCCATTCTCAACAAGACATCCAATGAGAATAAATCTAAGTGTCATTTTTTTCAAAGACTAAGCATTGCCATCCAACGAGAAAATGCCATCAGTGTCCGTGGTACTTTTGATGAACAGCATGATTGCAATTTTTAGCTTTTAGGAATAATTTTATAATAGGTTTTTTAGGTCGTATAGTTTTATAATAGGTTTTTAAAATTGTATAGTTTAAAGATAATTCATTAGAAATGTATAGCTGGTGTATTAATTATTTTATTTTATTCCATTATATTTTATTAGACATTTTTACCAGAATTGCTTTTGCAAGTTATCCGTTTATATCAAAATAAATCATATGTGAGTGAAAAATTTTAAAGTTAAAGGATTCAAAATTTATTATCGGATATGTTGTGTGGTTTTATGGCTTTATTCGGTTGATACGAGTATTTGAATTAAGCTGTTTAGTTGGAAAGAAAACGAATCGTTCATATAGCAATATATTGCAATAATTCTGTTTTCAGATTAGCACGAAGCAGAACGCTGGTCGTAAGATGTTCTTCTTCAATTGTGGCATCCACGCCAGAGAATGGGTCACGCCAGCCACATGCATGTATATCATACAACAGGTGAATTATAGTGTTAATTGCCACACGCCTGGCCTTGTGGAAACCTTTTATATAGAACGATGCGTCAAGCATTCTGTCGAGTAAATATACAATTAATATATTAACCATGTTTCTGATTCAAGAGCAATTCTTTTAAATTTTTAATTTCTTGATAAAGGAATTGCAAGCTTTTTTCTTCAAAACTGTTGGAGATGCTGTTGCAAAGCCACTGTTATATGCCTTTGCCTTTTCCTTTGTTTCATTTTCTATCTCGGAAAATGTGGAAGAGTGCAATCGTCTGACCAGTTTTCAAGATGCCACCTACTGAACATCCTGCTAGTTATCGCTCTAAATATCTGACATTCGTCTGCTGTCACATCATGGAGACCCCTCTGCCATCATAAAAGACTCTACGCTTTCACATTTATCAAGAAAACAATCTTATCTCGTCAGCATAACAGGGTTTTATGAAAAACGAAATCCACGACAACCAAGCTACTAAAGACCTTTTATGATTGGGCCATTGCACCTGAACATTACAGTGCGCAGATGTTTATACTGATTTGACCAAGGTCGACTTTGATTCAGTTAATCATCAGAAGCCCTTGATTAAGTTAAGATCATATGGTGTCAGTGGAAATTTGTTTCAATGGATCAACAATTTATCTCTCCTTACGAACACAACGCGTGAGAGTCAGTAACACTCTAATGTTTGCCGATGACCTTAAACCTTTGCTCCATATAATTATACCTTATACAAGTTAAATTTTTCATCAATATTTCACACTCAAAGTTTCCTGTCGAGACTACAACGGTTTGTACATTGGGCCAATTGATAGTAGTTAAAGATTGCTCCAGAGAAGTGCTCTACATTGTTCGTTGGAAGTCAAAACCCACGTGTTCTTCATGCCATATGCAAAGTTACAGGCTGCTAAGGTTAACGATTCTGTCCGTGAGCGTGGTATCTACATAAGCCCCGACCTGAATTTTTTCACGCAAGGCTTCGTCCTTGGCAAGTTATCTGTTGAAGTCACTGAAAGGAACGTCCCCATTCATCTAATGGGGACTTTCTTTGCGTATCTTAGGCCAATCGTAGAGTACGCATCGCATGCGTTTAGTCTTCATTTCGTTAAATATATCTCGTTGATAGAACGTATTCAAAGTATAGATACACCAAGAATGTATTTCGAAAGTGTTTTGGCGATGGTTCTAATGTCTCCTATGCGAGAAGCGCCCAAGCAGACTGCTCGTAAAGTCACTCGAAAAGCGACGGATACGAGCTGTCCTGTGCTTCTTCTACAAAGAAATCCATGATGAAGTTACCATTAAGATTCTTAAAGAATTTTCATTGTTGACCTTAAAGACTTGTGGACGCAATCTCCGTTATTGTATTGGCATTGCAAAATTGAACGTTCGTCATCAATAATTTTCAACAGGGTGGTCAGAGTATAGAATATTCTACCTGAGGAAGTGGTGACTTCTAGCTCAACAGCAACTTTCAATCCATGCCGCAAGCTCGATTTGTCTAAAATGTTACTGTCGACCGTCCTTATTTAACAGCGTATAAGTTCGGTACTGGTCTTCTATACGAATATCCTTTGAGCAATAATTTTCCCAGGTACATAGAGTATGATGTCAATGAGTGTCATCACTCAACGAGAAAATACTTTTATATATTTCAGTTGTTGGTAAACTACGGCAGAGACCGAAGTATCACTTCCATGTTGGACAAAATGGACTGGGTCATACTTCCTGTATTTAATATCGATGGGTATATGTACACGTGGTCTGACAAGTCTCGTCGTCTCTGGAGGAAAACGAGATCACCACAGGGCAAATGTTTTGGTGTTGATCCGAACAGAAACTTCGGCTTCCGATGGGGAGGTAAGAGAAAACAGTGGAGCAAAAATAAAATAGTTCATTGGCATTGTACATTATCTACCCTACTGTAAGTGTTGATGAGCCACGCGTGAATGTACCAACCATCAGTTTTTAGAGACGACAACAAATTTTGGAGAAGAATTCATCCTGATTTCAATTTCAAAATTTCTTAAAATGACCTAATTTATGGGCAAGAACTGAATGGAAATATTCTTGCCTGGCTTAGTAATGTTTACTTTCAATGTAAACAAGTAGTATTATGGCTAGCTTTAAAATCTTATCCCTCGAAATGAGAAACTTTTTCTTAAAATGAGAACTATATGTTTGCAGTATATTTCAAGTGCTTGAATATGAAAAGACCTCGCGTTATAAGAACCATTATCAAAATATGATCATTCAAATCATTCTAACAATAATAGTAATTTCATTTCAAGAAATATTCTTCCTAATAATTTCGAAAAGCTAGCGAAAATAATACTTTCACATCGCTAGCTTTGTATTGCGTAATTTAAAGATAGCACATACTGTAGAGTAATTTATAGCGTAAATTTGAGATAGCGTAATATTAAATGAGCAGGACCATGGTGTAATATAATTATAACTAATTTTTTTAGAATTTGGAACTACGCGTAAAGTGATATGAATATTTACAATAATCCATGTTCAATTAATCTAACATAAAATTTACCTACCTGTAGTACTAATTAAAATAACCGAATAAATAAATAAATAGCTTGGAACTAAGCTTAATCAAAGCCATTTAGGAATTTATATAATATTCCTAAATGGTTTTGATCAAGCTTACTTCCAAGCAACATAATTATTTGTTATTCATCTTAGCTATAACATGGTTTATTCATATCACAGAATGTATTCTCTTTGAAACGCTCTTGGATAATTTACTGCCGGGAATAGCACTATATAAGTAACTAGCTTTGTATTATCATCTATTACTTATATTTGTTTAACTTAATGGTAAGAATGTATATACAATGTAATTAGATTCCCTAGAATTGAGAACTACGTAAAAATAATTTATAAATATTTAAAATAATCCATATTTAATTGATTCACCATATAATTTAACTAGTAAAGTAAGTACTATAAGAAATGTTGACATTGTTGATGTTCCCACGGGCGTTGCCAATGTTGACATTGACATTGGCATCAACAATGTTGATGTTGATG
>OFHS01000947.1:1768-24756 GCA_900245855.1 Calvadosia cruxmelitensis
AAACTCCGATTAGTCGCATCCAAACAGAAACACATGTTCGATTGTAAGACTTAACAAACCGTACAAACGTAGTTTCGAACACTTTGGCAACTGATCAGGAAAACTCACTTACCAACAATTAGGCGATGTCAGTAGCTGAGCTTTCTATATCGAAAAAGAACGACGGCGCAGCCTGTGAATTCGCTCTGGTACCGCAACCTCCTTCAGCGCCGCTCAGTATTCTTCTACTCGCTGCATTAGTTCGGTGAGTCTTCGTTGTTTCGTGCCCACCTTGCTAAGCAAGTCAGGACTCAGGAGGTAGAACTAGACTAAAGGACCACACATGCAACTGGTTAAATATGGATTAACAAGAGTGATGATGTTGGTTGATTTGCTGAGCCATTAAAGTGCGGTAAATGCAATGGTCTACTTTAAAACATTTGCGGAAGTCAAAGCAGATACTGTACAGTACATTCAAAATGTGGCATACTCTTCTAATAATTATACCCAGCAAAATATGGAAATCCTCCTCCTCCATTGCGCTACGAATACAGGGAAAAGGCAGTAAAATTGACATCGGAAATGATCGTAGTATTAATTAATATTAATATTGTAGCATTCATGTTGTTAACCGGCATTGATGATATGATCCGGCATTGATATGATGGCTTCTGTCGTAGTCCTAAACTAGGATGAACTTCCCACAATGCAGTTGTCACGTGATAAGCAAACGGGCAATGATTGGCTTCTTCCGCTGTGATGTAGCTGACACTTTCTTTTACACGTTTACCAGCCATCTTTTTTGCAGCGACAAGTTCTGAGTTGTTGTGTGGACATTTGCTAACTTGCAATGACTAGCCGAACGCGAGTATTTGTGGGTCACCTTGATCAAGACACTAGAACCAGAGATCTTGAAAAGTTTTTTCGGGATTATGGTTTCTCAAAGATCCGCGACATCAACTTGAAGGGAGGATTTGCATTTGTGGTATGAATTTGTTTCTCGCCACTTCGCCAGTCGACATTCAGTTTGCTGTTTGTACTTCCGACTGTATTTCATCTGGGACTTTTTATTGAAGGACTTTGAAGATGAACGAGATGCCAGTGATGCTGTGTATGAATTAAATCACAAGGATCTGCTCGGCTCAAGGTAGACCTGAAACGTATTTGAACCAGTTTGCTTTCGTCAACCAACTTGGGTTGCATGGACGAAGGCAAGGCCTGTAATCGTTTAATGCCCTTGGCCCTTTCCAGAATCACCCTCGAACATGCAAAAGTAAGCAGGTCAGACGGGTCACGACCGCGGTATGAACGTGGTAGAGACAGGGAAATGGGAGGAGGATACCGTGGTGGCAGAGATGTTGGTGGTGGAGGCTACAGACCCCGAGAAAGGTTTGATGATTTGCTCTTACTGGGTATTTCTCAATTTAATTCTGCATCGCCTCAGGAGTGATGAGACAGGTGTAAGTTGGAATAATGTATCTTTTTCACAGTCGATATGGAGCGCCTTACAACACAGAATGGAGGATAATCATTGAGAATCTGTCGACAAAAGCTGGCTGGCAGGTGAGACCTTTTGCTGTTGAGTTGTGCTGTGCTTGGCATCGAGGCTACCAAGCAAGCAACAACCTTTTATATTTTCCTTTGTGTTTGCCCTTGCTTTCCCTGAGTGTGTGATGGTGGTACACTGCCATCAGTATGTTGTCTGCTTGTTTCTCTCCACTTGCATTGCATCGTGGTGCATAATAATGTGATTGTTCTACTGTGGTGTCATGCAAATGTGCATGGCATTGTAAGCGGAGTTCAACTGATCTTGTGCCATTTTCCCTACTCCCTAGAATTAGCTATGGGTGGATTTCCTGATGTGGTATATTGACTAAGTCATTGCTAACATTGCGTGGTCATACCTGGTCTGATTTGAAAACGTTTGATGCCTAATGCGCAACTGGTTTGGCTCATTGGACTGTGAACGCTGAATGATGGTCAGATGCTCTGGCTTAGGGCGTGACGAGACATGATCTTGCTTCACGTGTGTATTGGTCTGGCTCTTGTCGCTTGAAAACTGGATGGTTGGCAGGCAAACCGCTGTAGTTTGGTAGCTGCTATCCAAGTGGCAATTGTAAATCTAGAGCAAACCCATTGATATTTGACTGTATGGCCTGGCATTGTGGCTTTGGTGGTATTTGCTGTTGTGGGCAGCAGGTGGGTGCTATCATTGTTTTGTTTAGACTAGCATCAATGTTTCCTTTATTTTCATGAACATTTGATTCTTATCGTGTAGGTTTTGTAATTGCTTTGTATAGCTTTAGTCAATTCTTGATCAATGATTGTGGAGTTTCAAATGCTATTGTACCCGATCCTGCTAGCAATGAACCACTGGCAATGGGTTACCCTGTAGCCAAAGGCTATTAGCTGCTTCCAATAGTCCCTGTCTGCAATCTTCTAGTGTGCAAAATACATTTATCTGAATCATGAATGAGCGTTAATTTCCCAATAGGAGGCGTCTTTTCTAGGATGGCTGGGGCTTTGCCATTGATGGTTGCTTGATACAGGCCTATAATGATTATAAGTGATTGCTGATGCTGCATTTTCAAGCTCTGCCATTGTTCTTTTAGGATCTCAAAGATTTCTTCAGACAGGCTGGTGAAGTAACCTTTGCCAAATGCCACAGGGAAAAAGTCGGCCAAGGGTCAGTTGGAAATGCTTGCTCTAGAACCATTCAACTGATAATGCAATTGTGGTCAGCCGTCTCTGCCTCATAAGCTGATTCAATGCAGAAATTTTTATGTTGTCATGCAAGTGTCATTTTCGCGTTGCAGTGTAATGATGTTTGTAAACTAGCAGAAGGCATTGTATCTTAACCATCTTCCTCTTGTTTTCAGTGTTGTTGAGTTTGCCAGTCATCGAGACGTCAAATCTGCAATGAGGAGACTGGACGGAAAAGAACTGTTTGGGAAACGCATCAAGCTGATTGATGTATGACTGCCACTTGATTTGCCGTCTGCTTACATGCGGCAGACACTGCATCTTGAAGTGACTGACATTGTTTTGATTTCGTGGTATTATGATTGTCATTTCTTGCAGGACTCAAGTCAGGGTCACGGCTCACGATCACCCTCACGATCTCGATCACGTTCTCCAAGAAGGCGATCTTATTCACGCTCAAGATCCCGATCCCGAACGCGCTCTCGTACCCCAGATGATCGCATTTGAAAGCAATTTTACAACATTGCTGTTTACTTGCAAACGTGCACATGGACTTCACCTGTAATTGTCTCTAACATTGGCTGCACTTGTAAAACTGTGAATGTTGCCATTAGAACGGCTCATACCCGACCCTCTTATAAATGCCCAACGATTATGAAGTGTTGTGGTGTGCAAAAGCACTTTGCTTTCTAAACTGTTTTATTTAGCATACGATATGTGTTTGTGAGGCCTGTTTTGAAAGTCTTATAATAATTATGCTCAGTTCTTGTCTGTTGAGTTTTACTTTCGCTGTTTTGAGACACAATTTGCCTGTAGTGATATCAGTAGATCACTTTGTAGCTGGCTAGACTAAGAACACATCCCGAGAAACAAATGTATCGCTCTTGATAATAACTGCATTACATATACGGCTATTTCCTAATTTGTAAATTTTGATCACTGAAACGTGAGACCAACAAGTGAGAGCTGGAAACAACCAAGGTGGAAACAACGAATGTTCCTAGCTTAGTCCGCGTGGTCGGTTTGTGCGAGGGACGTTGTTGTTGTTGTGCAGCCCACGTGACCTTGACACGATGATACTATACGCCATATTGAATTGCAGTCAGCGAGACATCGAGGGGCTTCTACAGTCAGCTACCTGGCCGCTATTTTACTTGTTGGAATTCGTCTTTATTGCATTACACTAATAGAAAAGTGAGTGATGGAGATGTGGTCTTTGTCGTTTTAGACGAACGCTGCTTCCTTGGCCATTTTTGTCTCCGCTTTGTGCGTGTGTTTGCTAGTCCATAACTTTGTTTACACGAAAAGCTCTGTCCCCGGTCACACATCTGGCTTGTTAGCGGATTGAATTGATGTTTTACAAGCAGCCTGTTTGCTGCTTCAGCTATTAGGACAGATATGTTATTATTTGCCATTATTGAGTATATTCTATGCCCTCTTCTGTTTCGTTTTTGACATTGCAACGCAAAGATTTCAAACTTTGCTGAATGATCACCATTTCTGTCACAAAGCAAAAGGCAATGTCTTTGAAAACCTTCGTTGGGCTATCATAGAGCATGCTATCGTGTGCCTATTAGAGCTTTACAAACGTTAATTGCTATCAACGTGTTCTTCTAAGCTTGTCTAGAGTGGCCCAATACGCTGGCCATTGGAATCGAAACTGAGCTGTTTGTGGCCTGCTCTCAGCCCTCGGCTCTGCAACAGAACAGCTAAGCCATAAGTCACCAGTCATGCCAGCAACCACATGGATGGGAAGTGGCTCAGTGGAGATAAATAGTGAAGTACATCTAGATCTAGTCATCTTTGGCATTTGCTCATGTAACAGGCTCAGATGGGTTAGGACTACCGTTTCATTGTGCGTGACGCGATAAGCACTAGGTTATAGCCTATGGGGGCATGAACAACAGATGTGGGAAGTTAGCTTTTATAAGATGATGTGAAATATAGATATTGACAGTCCAGTTGATGCTAACCTCTCTGCTCTTCATAAGGTACATTTGCTGTAAATCTCATTTGGTTTTGAATAGATATTAGCTGGCAGTGTACAGCATTTGGCCTCTCATTGATGTGATTAAAATGTGCAGGCTTACATCGGATATATCTGAGTGAATAGCAGAGTTACAGTTAGAATTGTGCCAACAGAACTCGCCTCCCAGAGAAATGGCTGCAAAGGCAACAGGCCAGAATCGCACAACAGAGATCTTCACCGTGAAATTTCAGTTTGGATTCACGAAAGGGAATAATTTCAAAATGATCTTATTTAGTAGATAATTACTAGAGATAGGAAGAAGTTCGAATTTAAATTTGGTTTCCTGGAAGTTTGGTGCCATAATTCGAAACCGAAAAAACAAGGCACAAAATCGGCACTTCAGATTTCCTTTGTCAATCCAATGCCAAAACAAGGTTTTGATAGTTTTCTGCTGCCGTGTAGGCCTAGGCAATCCGCGATGCGCAATTCCAATGCATTTCGATATATAAGTGACTAAAGTGAGTTGACATCTGCCAAAGGCAAAGGCGCCAGGAAAATTCTTTGTTTGCAACGCATAGGGATGAGCCGATATAGATTTGAACAGTTTGATTCAGAATTTCTCTATTGTTTGTCAATTTGAACTTGTGAGGAACCATTGATGTATTCTGATATCTCTTAATGCTCTGCTTCAGATTACGATAATAATGAACTCGCCTTTGATTTATTTTGTGATGCATACTTCAGTTGTGTTTAGACATAGGCATATCATCTGTGATTTTCAAACGTAAGATTTCACTAATGAACTTCAACGTAGTAGTTGCTCTGTTATGACACATGAGGGTTAGTCAAGGCACTGGTTCCAAGTTACGTCAAAAGCGCTTTTAGATTCTATAATTGAAGAATGAGACGATCAAGCACCAGATGACCATCAATGAAAGATGGCATATTTTCAAGGTTTTTCTTTTGATGGTTTTGATTAATTCAATTCAGTTTGTCTTTTGTTGTCTATCATGGTGACATTGTCCCTTTTCTGGAACAGAATGAACCACGGATAATGTGGTGGATCTGAGCCCTTTGAATAATTTGAGCCTAGCTCACTTTCATTCCATCTGTGTTGTAGGCCTACGTAGGTTCATTAACTTTTCAATTGTTTTTAATCTCAACTTTTTATTTTGTTATTGCAGAATGTCAAGCTTGAATTTTGGCCCTGACTGGTAAGCATATATTGCAGTGAAGTTTTACAGCACATAAATAGTATGGCATCTGTTTTCATGGACATCCAAGAACAAACAAGCTGATAGAGCTTGGAAACAATAACATGCTAAGGGGTTCACTGTTTTGTGCGCTCGACGGCCGCATAGAAATTTGGTGTAGATGATCATGGAAGTGCTTTTGTTTGTTTTTCAAGGCTTCGAGCATTGTCTGGTGGAAAGGAGGATAATCCACCGCCATCTCCACCTTACTCAATTCAGCCTGTCAAGTACAAGCTTGCTGAGCATCGTTACGGACGAGAGGAAATGTTAGGGCTGTACACTCCAGCCGAAAGTACCCCACCTGATCTGGAAGCATTTCCTGATTTGCTAAGAGAACGACATGGCCAGCCATTGGCATTCATTGCTCCCTCCGAGGAAGAAGAGGTTTGTTGTGACTTATGGTTGGTTTGCTTCTACGAATTCTATGACTGATGCCATGCCACCCCTATGAGCCAATTTAAACTCGGTCTCTTTATGATGTACTCCAGTTTGGCATTCTTGAGGCCAGAGAGCTTACAGTCTGGCATTTGCCAGAGAGAAATTGTGCCCGTTTCAATGGCATTGTATGGCTTCTCCTTTGAAGTGATGATTTAATATTTGATCGTTTGCAAGGGTAATCATGTTGCTTGTAGGCAATTGGATGTTAACATCACACATTGTTTGAATTGAATTGTCATCCAGTCAAGTATAATGCTCTGATGATTGCATAGCTAAACTTTTATTGATCTGTTTGTTTTTATGTGTAGAGGTGTCAAATGGGAGGAGTGAATAGTTCGCTGGTCCTGAAGCTTGCTGGAAGAGGTGTTCCAGGTCGAGGGAGAGGTGGAATGCGCCAGGGTGGCCGAGGTGAGTGTCATGTATGCAGCCATGCCAAAGCTCATCCAAGACAACAAATTGGGAAACCACAAATCAATGCTAAGATCTTGAAAGCAATGTGAAGTAAAAAAGACAACAATAGTGACCAATTGAATATAATCCACAGTGTTGCATTCAAATGAAAGTAAATTAATCCACTGATGGGAAGCAGTCAATACTGTTTACATCTAATTATCATATACAACAGCTCTTGAGTATTGATCAATTGACATTGGTCAGCATGTGGCTTAATTGCAAACACATCGCTGTTTTGTTTGTGCTGATGCCTTATTTCCTATTTCGTTTGGACAATGTTGTAAGGCAATTCCAGAAGCAGATTTATTCTCAATATTGAATATCAACAGAGATCACGAATGATGCTGTGACTGTTAGGATTGCTACAATCGGCTTGCTGTTATCTCATGCAAAGAGCTAATGACCCAGCGATGGTGGGTTACATTGGACGGAGCACGTATATTTTACAAATCTAGCTGATGAAAGTCTTACAGCATATTTGGAGGGAAGTTTTGTCTTCTGTAGTTCTGTTAGTCAACTGGTCCATGGGCAGTTGACAAACACTCTGCTGTTTCAGAACAACATTTGTTTGACTTCAACATGCCCTGAAATCTGGCCAAATCTGAGATCTTTTGAGTTGCGAACTTAAAACTGCTGCAATTGCTGATAATTGATATGGTCTACTTGTTTTGCCCATTTGCTTTCCAGTGTTACTCTGCAGCATATTGAGTCTGCCTATAGCGCTTCTATGTTATTACATTGTAATGCTATTTTTGCTCCGTTGTAGGCCGTGGAAGAGGGGATGTCGCCCCTGTCTACACCCGTAGTGTCTCAGCAGATGATGGCTTGCAAGGAAGAGGAGACCCAAATTCCAGAAGACCATGGGTTGATCCAAGGTATGTCAAAGTAACTCGTTAACAACAACAACAAATTGCATACTAGAGAACACAAATTTAGTTGGAGTTTGCAGGAGACCTACTTGTCATGGATGTCAACTCAAGAGAAAGGAAAGTTTGGCATTTGGATTTTTCTGTCAGCTGAAATTGTGGCTATTTCCCAAAGGAAAGGGCAGACCCTGTTGTGAACATCCATAAGGTTGTACAGAGGTTGAAGCTAAGATGGGGAAATCCTTTAAAGTACAGCAGCTTGCTTTGGTAGGGATTCCAAACGATTTCTCCTCTCTTTCTTCGCTGCAATTCGATTTTCAGAGGTCAATGTAATAGCCTTGCAATCTCTATATGTACCTGAACGTGAATATTGTGTTTGGTGATACCAGGGACATGTTAGTCTACGCAGCTAACAAAATGCACAGTGGTTAAGATGAAGAGGGATACAATTTTGCCATAAAAGTTGTTTGATTTGTCGTTGCTCTCTTGTTTCTGTAGCGGTTTGTTGTATTTCTGTCTCTCGTAGCCAAAGAAATAATAACTACGACAAAGG
The DNA here is from genome assembly GCA_900245855.1 of Calvadosia cruxmelitensis. Taxonomy (NCBI): domain Eukaryota; kingdom Metazoa; phylum Cnidaria; class Staurozoa; order Stauromedusae; family Kishinouyeidae; genus Calvadosia; species Calvadosia cruxmelitensis. The sequence continues at coordinate 9,983 of OFHS01000947.1, forward strand.
GAGGACTGATCTCCAAGCAGGTGCGTTTTTACTAATGATAGCATATCTTTCACCTTTTGACTTACCAACCAGCATTATTTGAGATTGGAATCTATTGTGCCTTTAATAGGACTACACCCTACACACTACCATGATGCAGTCTATAATTGGTTGCTTCCAAGAGAGAGTACTTTTTGACATTAAACGAAGGCATTAGGAGACTAGAAGATAACTTTGTTGACTTTACAAAACAGAACTACGAGAATATAAAGCGGAACAAAAGGCTGTGTATTGATTACATCCAATGCATCTATCATCTATTGAATTAACCAACGGTCCAGCTCTCTTTTAACTTATTGGAATGTTCTTCTTGTCTTGTTGTATGTGATAGGACTCACGCATGAACAGCGTAGTCGCCTGTCAAGTGATGGACGACCCCCTGGTAGCTGGCGCTCCCCCAACGGGCAGGAGGATGACGGTGGCGGAGAATGGCGTGTGTCTGGATCAAAGTCATGGCGACGGTCAGGTAAGCAGGGTGACCTTCCAATGTCAGTCTTTGCGCTCGCAGTCTACCACTGCAAAGGATATTTGGATGATGACTAAAGTGTTTCAGTATTGTTTTGCATGGTTTTATGTGTGTTTGTAGCACTCATTGAATGTTTCCTGTGGTATGTATGTTTTAAATGAATTCTTCAGTTTAAGAATTGCAGTTGAATATATGCTACGTTTGTTGGTTGATTTTAGAAAATAATAAGAGTTGGAGAGAGCCATCGGATGATGACAGCATACGTAATCGATCGTGGAATCGCTCAGATCATGACAGGAATGCGTCGGATAATTGGAAGCAGCAGTCAAGCAGTCTTCCAGAGTGGTGTGACAACGGAGAAGACGAGAGCCCTGGCACATTTGACGAAAGCGGCCAGTTTCAGTCGTCATCAAGTCACGTGAAGACGGTAGGTGCCTTTACAGAATCTCGCAACATGAATGCATTGTCATGCCAGACTTGGGCACTCAAATAAATTGCTTGTACTCAAGTGGCACTTGTGATAGATTTTCATACTCACCACTCGTATTCCTCGCTCCTATTCAAATCTTAGTACCATTCGCACTCATTTTGGCATGTTTATTGTATCTCATCAAAGCTGCAATTGGAGGTATTGTGTGTCTTTCATGTGGCCCTGTGGGACGACTATTACCTGGACTCTGTTGGGAGTTACTTTGAAATTGCAATGCTGATGTGTGCGTTATCATTTCCTGTGAAAATCTGCCGCTTCCTGTGCTGTCTGAGATCTCTTTAGCCATGCTTTAGCTGACAACAAAATGAACTGCAAAGGGCTCAAGTCGTTGGTCTATAGAGAGTCAAGTGAGCGAAAGTTCACATTGCTTGATGGTTGCTGTTGCCTTCTCAACTACTGTGCTACTCTTCGCCAAAGCAAACCATGAGCCTTGGTAAAGTGCCTAAAGTGCCTCTATTGTTCTTGTGCAAACATTGTCTCGATGCTATGGAGACGAGACAGTTGGTGACTTTCACAGCTGAGTTTATGATGAACCCTTTTCTTTTGCTTTTGATTCTGTTGCTGCTTACATCAAAGTAAAACGTCAAAATCTTGTCAAAACTAGAATTTGTGAATCAATTAAAATATCTGATCTATCTATCTAGACCGACACAGATGCTTAAAAACATGGCGGCTAGAATCGATTGTCATCACCATTAAAATCAATCTAATCACGTCATGAGAAGTTTGATTGTTTGTCTACCCTTGCTGTTTGCTTGTGGTCAGCGAGAAGCGAAGTACATGATACAGTAGGTGATGACAAAGTTCATTGAGGACAACCATATTACCCATCTGGCAATCACATGTGTACTGATAGGTTATTTGGAATTGGTGCTTGGCTTGGTGGGCTTACTTACTTGTAGATGGTAGCAGTTGAGATAGCAAATCTGTCAGCATAACCAAGCACTTGTTACATTGCTAAGTCAATGGAATTCCCAAGGTAAATTACCAAGTTCTTTGAAGAGAGGCAGGGTGGGAAGCCTAACCCTAACCCTGCCTCTTGCAAGTGCTATGAGCCAGGCTACAGAAAGAATGAAGGACAACTTTCTCGTTCTACATTATCATAGCCACGAGCATCATTTTGAGGCTAGCGTCGGCCACAGCTGCATCACTACGATGCATAATGGCATGATTTTACCCTCACCTAAATCACATTTAGCTACATTTAAACGTATTGGATGTTTTCCTAAAAGGAACATATCTGTGTCATGAACAATGAAAACTGCATCAAATCTGTCTTCTTTTTTCTTTCAGGAGGAGCTGGAAGTACCCGATTCTCATCCGTCTAGAGACAATCACACAGCACTAGAATCATCTAAAGAGGTGTGTGAGTGTTTCCGTTGTTTTGCGCAAACCGGTCCAACATTTTCATCGGGCAGCTGCTGGTAGATGTGGTGCAAGCCTGGTCTGCGCTGGTCTGTTTTTGTGAGCTGGTGTACATTTTTGTCATTGTACTGTTGATGCATGCACTTCTGGCTGCGTGATGGTGTCTGTTCTAATGCAGTACATTTCATTGTAGTAACTTGACATTCCTGACCCAAGTCACATACATAAATAGCTTCAACTATTCAACAATAAGCAAGGACGTTGATCTTCAAGCTCGCTCTTGATAGCCAAAATGTTAGAACTTCAGGCTCAAACAGACCGACATTAAACTGATAATACTCTTTCATCGTGAATGCAATGAGCGGGTTTAACAACATTTGGCCACAAAGATACTTACACGAAAGTCATAAATATAGAAATTTTGCTCTGCTCTGTTGCTAGCTTAAATCGGCTACATGTTGCAGCAAGGATCTTTTTAATGTCTTGAAGAAACAGCAAAAAGCAAATAGCCTTCCTCCTTAAGTGTCAGTCTTTTTATGTATCAAAGGTCACAAATCAAGCTGTTCAAGGAAGTTGCGTTTAAGCCAATGATATGTAACAAAACATTTGGGGACGCATCCCCTTTTCCACTTGATTTGCCATCTATATTAGCAACTGTGATTGCCTAACTGGCCCAGTTAGCTTTACAAAGGTGTGAGCAAAGTAAGATAATCTACATGACAATGCCATATGAATTATGAAGAGGCCTGTCTTTGTTGTAATTAGAGTTGCAACTGGGGGCCCCGTTTCCCCGTAGTTAATGGGGATCCCCGGTTATAATCCCCGTTAAGATGACATCATTGACGGGGTTTACCCCGTTTATAATTCCTCGGCCTTCCCCGTTTCCCGGTTTCATTCCCCAGTATTCAAAACGGGGAATCGTTTCATTTAAATTTATTTTAAACGCGTGTTGTTTCGACCACATTTTCAGGCGTAACGACGTGTTTGTTTGATCAACGTCAAAAATCTATCCGTTCATGACAGATGGGAAACCTCTCAGGCATCAGTACCGTGTTGTTGTATCATTTATTGAATCGCAAGAATCACAGCATGATCCAGACAGTGCCCACTTCACAGTTCGATTGTTATGCGTACTTGTCGAAATCCGGTCTGCCTGTGCTCATCGCTGCTCCACATTCAAAGATGACGAGAAATTACTGCTTGGAATGATAGACAAGATATGATCCGTCGCTTCATCCATTTTGCCGTCTGGAGTGTAAACAGTCTTTCGAAGAGACACAATCTCTCGTGGCTCGTGTTGTGTACATTCTTGATGGCTAAATCGAAACGGTGAATTCGAGGTTGAGCCCATGGCGACGATTACAAGAATATCCTGATTATCATGGCTCATTTCCTGTGTTGCTTTCCAAGAATCGAAATCATCAAATGTTTGCTGCAGTCGCTGTTGTCCAAACCTTGGTCCAAACCAAACAAAAGCCGTGTTGTTATTCACAATGGTAATTCAAACAGTGTGAATTATGGTTAATCCTAAGACTCGACGGGTTTGGTAAGCGAGAGTTTGTTTAGTTCCACTGCTTTGGCTGGCCTGACTTACAGCAACCGAAAGCTTTCCAACTTGGACGGCAAGCAAACAGATAATGTGCTCCTCATCGCTCTTTATCAAAGCAAATCACGAGCTATGTTCACAGACACAATGCCATTTCTTTAGCGAGGTGTGAGAGTTTGCTGATCTTCGACGACGACAAACCTCTTCAGGTTGCTCGCGTTTCGATGAATCAGCAGCGAGCAGAATGTCTCCATCTTGTTGTCTGCATTGTTTGCGAATTCTGTGAACCTACAATGATCTCGTCATAATCATTCGAACAGCAGAGAAATACAACAATTTTAATGATTCTGCCGCTGTCCTTACGATCCTAATTTTCGCGGGTCTGAATGGTTTTCTTGGAATTTTTTCAAGCAATTGAACAGAGCCGAGCGGAGCCAAAACTGTTTTTTACCATCGCATTCGAAGGGTCAAATGATGTATTCGGCACATCAAAGAAATCCCCGTTTACTCTCGGTTATAAATCCCCGTTATTCCCCGTTACCCCGGTAAGAAAATATCGGATCTTCTTAATGGGGAAAAAACCCCGGTTACTGCCCCTGGTTGCAACTCTAATGCCACCATGGTCTAGTCTAAAGATAAGACCGAGTAGAGATGTTGAGGCCACAAGTGTTGATTTGTTGCATTGACCAGTGTAATGTAGATACCAATGAAATTGGTCAGTTTGAGCTCAAAGTGTTTATTGGAATAATTCCCTTGCAACCGCTTAATAGGACTACCATTTAATCAGACCAGCCGCTCATGCTGCCCACTTTGACGACAAAAACAGAATCAACAAGTTGGAGAATGAATGAATAATGATACAGAGTCATATTCAGATCCAGTTTCAGTGACTTACGTTGGATTTCAGATAACGTTCGTGCTCCAGTGCTGTGTGTCTCGGTCTCTGAATTCAACTCTCAGATGATTGGTCATCTGCTTAAATAGACCAAACACGGTTTACCAATGTGTTGAGGGTCCCATTAGGCAGATTTGACTATTGTGTGGAAATCTCTTTGACCCCCCTTACCAGGGAAACTCAGGGATCCCTATCTTTGGTAATCAGAAGATCGCATTGCAATTCAAGTGGATTATGTTTACTCTGCAGGATGACGATGCAGGAATAGACGCCGCAAAGCCACACGTGAAAGAGTCACCCATCGGCAATGACCATGCCGCGCCTGCTGGCTTCAATGGGAGTGATGCAAACCAGTCATCTGATAGTCACACGGCAACCAACACGAGAGACAGTGGTACTTCAGCTGATTCTGTGCAAGTTGTGTCAAAGGACGGACCCACAAGTCATATTGTCAATGAAACATTATCTGATGATCCTGCTACCCGCAAGGGAAAGACGGCTGCTGCTGTTGACAGCGAAGAGATGGGCCTGATGGACTATGGCCATGTTAAAAGTCTCCTTGATGGCTTAGACAGCGAAGAGGTGAGGGTGACGCTGATGATCAGGATATTTGAAGAACAAGTAATGTCATAAAGAGTACACATGCGGACGGTAGATTGTACACTGATACATTCGTTTGCATGATGCTTTCTTCTGGATTTAGAAGCAGCTTCTTCTGTTGTTTTTTTAAATTTGATCAGATTTGAAATTCAAGCTGTTATTAAATTGTTCTAAACGCTTGCATAATCAGATCGGACACACGATCCTCGCTCAGTATGATGACAACCTACCAGGACAAACAGAAATACATACATGCAATCAAAGAGACCTTTGTGAAATATGATATTAAGGTGATTCAAAAAGTATGCTTTCGAAATTCCTTCAGTATTCTCGCTAAAAAGTTGTCAAATCAGGTAAAAATGTTGCATGCAAAAGGATATCAAATTTGGAATGTGAACCGAACTGTTTTGAGTGGTTTCTCTCCTTCATGCGCGACAGCGCGAGTTCCATTTTGGCTACAAATTCGGGTTGAGAGCCAATAGTTAAAACGTGCTAACTTCCCCTATGGAAATACTGTGAACCCAATGCTCGCACGCAACAGCTCATCAAAGACTAATTAATGTTGAGGCTTCGTGACATTCGCTTTATCAATCTAGTCTCCGCATGAAAGCCTACATTCAATTTATACACAAAGTCATTTGATTAAGTAATTTAAATAACAAATAAAAGTAGAACCCAGTCCACTCTACAGTTGCCAGATTGTCTCCGAGAAATAAATTCTATACCACTGTGTTGCTAAATGACTCAGGATCTCGGTAAGCATATGTTTTAGTTTATTGACGCGTGACTTCTGTAAGCTAATGAAGTTTCATGCGTTGAACTGAATACCTTCCATAATAACTGACTAGCTGAGGTTGAGGAAGTGAGCAGTTTCCTCTTGATGTATTGTCTCTGGCTGGTCAAGTAAAATGTTTAGACTACAGCCTCATTTCACAAAGAACTGAAGGAGACTTGCAAGCTGCTTTGTGTACATGCTATTGTAGTAATCTTTTCTTGTTACCACAGTTGTACAAATGTCTAATGAGATTCTTATGAATTCAATCAAGGATGATATCTGTGATGCTGACGACCCAAGTATTCTTTACGCCAAAAAGGCCCCTGCTGGTGATGCCCCCGGTCGAGGAATTGAGGATTGGCTTTATAAGGATCCGCGGGGTGAGATTCAGGGTCCATTCTCAAGTGATGAAATGCTAGAGTGGTTCAGGGCAGGATACTTCACCGTTGGTCTTCTTGTAAGGAGAGTCTGTGATGAGATGTTCATGCCACTTGGTGAGTGTAGCGAGAGCATCAGTTGGTCGATTACGTTGTTATGTGAATGATTTGTTGTTTACCTTCCTGGCTGATCTTTTGTAGGAGATGTTGTGAAGTTGTGGAATCGTATCCCATTCACTAGCGGTGCTACTCTAGCTCCGATCACAGTGAGGCCCTATCGATTGTCATCTTATTTGTACTGTTGTATGTGATGACCCCTAAAAAAGCCTGATGGTAACCGTGCTTTTTTTTAGCAGGCACAGGTCATTGCTCAGCAGCAAGCTCAACAACGCCAACAAGAGACATACCAACGTACGCTGCAGGAGCAACAGCTGTTGCATCAGGTACAGCAGCAGCAACAGCAGCAGAAGCAATTGCAGATTGAACAACAACAGAGGATGAAGGAACAACGCCAATACCAACAGCGCCTGTTGGAGCAACAGCAACAGCACCGTCTGCTGGAGCAACAGCGCAGGCAACAGCAGGAGCAGCAACAACTTCTCGTGGAACACCAAAAGCAACTGCAGCAAGAACAGCAAATGCTACAATTGCATGAAAAAAGAATGAAGGAGTTGGATGCTCAGAAGCAGCAGCTGCTGATGCGACAGATGCAGGACAAACGACACATTGAGCAGACCCTATTGCGAGAGCTGAAGGTTGGTGAGAAAGCCCTGGGTTGTGGGGTTGTACTGTCAACAGCTGTTTCTTACAGGCATCATATTTGTCATAGTTAATTTTGCTTCCCTTTTTAGATTGGCAGTGTATCGCCACAGTCTGACCTGCCGATGGTCCATGGAAGCAGTCCCACTCCTATGATGTCACAGGCCATGGGTGACACCCGGGCATCTACTGCTTGGGCTGGCGACAAGCCAACCTCATTTTCTCCTGTTGGTAAGTCAAGGACACACCGGGCTCTATTCAGTCGCTTTGATGACGGAAGCATTTAAGGCGGGTCTTCCTTGTCGTGAGATTGGTGAGTTGTCAATTGTTGTTGCAGGAGATGATGACACCACTTTACGGTCAGCTCACTTGACACCAAATCAACAAAGGTAAATCACAATAACATTCTATTGATTCACAATCTGCTTGCTGGCTGATGCAACCCAATGAAGTGCATACTTGTTGCGTGGTGTGACAAAGGACAATTTCTTGTTTGCTCATTTCTCTTCTCATTACTTCGAGTATTCAGCAATCGTCAAGACGCCGATGGTACAGTAACAGCACGACGCATGACACCATCACCCTCTGGCCTGCATGTAAGTGATTGCATGCGCGAGCGTCATTCTGTCTGTGCCTTTCCTGTGTTCAGTCATTATGATCTGTCTCATTATGTCTGTTGTGTCATGTAGGAGGATGCTGACGACGAGGGATTTCAGTCTCAGATGAACAGACGCCAGAAAAAGATGATGAGGAATGCTGCATTGGAAAGAGAGACTGCACAAGTCAACGCAGACAACCAGCGACAGCCAGTGGTAATTTCTCATGACTACAATCAAGATTTACCATGGGAGGGGTAGATGTCAATTGTATAGCAACAGACAGATTAATGGAGGCAAGGAGTATGAAATGATGTATTTCAGTTTTAAACGAGTGACGTCAGGAAATCAGGAGAATATCGATGTTCATCATAGTAGTACACAACTGAAACATTACATAAGTACCTTGAAATTACAATTCTAGTAACGCTAGCAATGTAATGAAGCAAACATCCCCCACTTTCTTTGGGATGTAGCGTGATATCACCACTCGAGTCATTATGAGACACTCGAAAGGCTCAAAGCACTCGCCTGTGGCTCCTGTTTTGTGATGCCTTTCTCTTGTCTCATTACGTTCCTCTCGTGGTGATATCACGCTATATCCCAAAGAAAGTGGGGGATGTTTGTATAGTAGCGCTTTTTACAACAACAGATCAAAAGCGCTTTGCAATGGATAAAATGACAAGCTCCAAACCCTAATACAATGAACTGATTACAACTGGAATGCAATAAAGTTTAAAATAATTAACAAAATAAATAAGTTAAAAATACTGTTTAAAAGATAAATCTTGCTACCAGACCAGCTTCAAGTAAATATAGGCTTGACCATTCGCCATGGCAGTCTCCAGAGATCAGGATGGTGGGGAACTCATGGCATCACAGACATTTCCTTGCGGTGCGAGGCTTAGCAATGCTTCAGATAATTTGCAATGTCCATCAACATTACTAACTTAGTATCTAGCAAGATATTATGATCAGTGCTGCACATGAACAGAGACAATTGCTGCAGCGACCATATTTGTTTGCTTGATGTCATTTCAGGTTGTCAATGATGATGCTCATTCCAAGGCTGAAGAGGAACTGCAGCAGAAACACCATGCCATGCTTCAGCGCCACCAGCAGATGCAACAGCTTGAACACCAACGACACATGCAGGCGATGCAGCAACAACAACAACAGCAAATGAGATCCAAGATGTTGTCGTCTGGTCAAGTATGTGCAGTTGTGCATGTGCCCTGTTCAGTAACTGATTCATCAAGCAGTGTATGACACGACAGTTGGTCCATGGTATGTGTGACATAAATGCAATTGTACTTTGGCAGGGCCATGCTGACGCTGCAGCAGCCTCGTGGCAGAAATCTCCACCCATGGCACCTGGCACTCCGTCCCTTTTGGAGATCCAACGCATCGAAGAGGAGAGACAGCGCGAATTGAAGCGAAGGGAAAAGATGCGTCTCATTCAACAACAACAGCAGATGCAGGACCAGAAGAACATGGCTGGGTGGCGGCCGACAGCGTAAGTGCTGTGCGTCAACCGCCGCCCTACTTTAAAACAGAAGATGATTATATCACCATATGGAGATAGATGGCTTTGGTTGTATTTGCGTTATTTGTTTCTTCCATTAGTGCACCAGGCAGTGCCAGTTCCATTGTGCAGATCCAACAAGAGGAGGCCAGGCGACAACAGATGCAGCGAGGTCTCATACACCAGCAGGAGCAGCCACACCAACAGCCATCGCCTCCCAAATCCAAAGGCGTAAGTGAACGGCTGCCAGTTGATGCCAAGATCGAGGGTGGTTTTGGTTGCTAGCTGATGCGTTAATGTGTGCTGTTGCTGCTTTAGATGAGTTCATCACCATGGAATGCCCCCGTTGCCACTCATCAGACAACACCTGTTAATCACCATAGCAATGCTACTGCGTCCGATGCGTACAAGGCCAGTGCCTCATTCTGGGATGATGTCATGACATCTGCGCCACAAGCGAACCCAGTGCACCCAGCCTCTGTTCAGACGTAAGACACTTGTTGGCATTGTTGCTTGCTTGTTGTATTGCTGCTGGCAATGACATACGTGTCACTGGTATGATTTGTTCTGTTTGCAGAAGCGCAGTCGGCCGTTCTGGTGATGCAGGGCAGCGCAAGGCATCTAAGAAGACGAAAGATGAGGTAACATCTCATGCACGTCTTCATCAGCCCACTTTTTTGCACGTAACTCAGGACATCCTGTCAGTGCACACTTTATTTGTTACCAGGCAACAGTGCAGCGCTTGTTTCAAGATCAGAACAGCAATGATTTTGCCAAATGGGTTGAGGCAAAATTGCCAAGTCTGAGTGATGCTGTTGAGGGTAAGCAGTAAGCGCTTTTGTTGTCACTCTGCCTGTGCCTTGCATGTGCCACTTGATAATTGGTACCATTGTCTGTCTTTCCAATCACCAGTTCAAACGTTTGTGGCTTTCCTCAAAGACATTGAATCGACCCATGAGGTACAGCAGTCACTTACAATCTCCTTTGTTGCCATGGTCACGTGTCCGTTTGTCATTACCAACTGAGGGGTCATTTATGTCATAGGTCGAGGACTATGTTAGAAGTTACCTTGGCAACAGTGAAGCTGCCCAGCGATTTCTAAACGAATTCTTGCGACGGCGGAACGAGAAAGGCACTGAGATTGACAAGGTATGTTTTTATTCTCGATTGAATTTGAAATATCCCAGCTGTCAGAAGGTTCTGTTGCTTTGGTTCTCATTTGTGTTGTATTTGCTGTCTGCACTTTATAGGGTTCTAGTGACCGCTCTGACTTCAAAGGAGAGGGCGACGCTGAGGAAGGGACTGCTCAAGGCAAACGGACAAAGAAGAAGAAGAAGATGCAGCGGGTAGATCCTTACCTGCTTGGCTTCAGCTGCAATTCAGGCGCAGACATTATGAATCGTGCTGGCGAGATCATGAAGGCAGAAGATGCATGGAATGTAAAACGATGACAATGATTATCAAACCGCATTCCCAAGGACAGTGATGCACATGTTGCATTTTCATAACGAGACATGTTTGTACAGCCTCAATGCTAGGAAATACAGAAAGAATGACATCGTACATTTGTACTGTTGCCAACAGGCATCTTGATACTTTAGCTTGATGGGAGGGAGGCTGCAGATGCCTGTTGCGGCTGCACCTAGGATGCGCTGCATTTGTCCACGGGATGATCGCCTTAGGTTGTCGTTTCCATATCGACAGGAGGGCTGTATTTGATCTGTGGGGAACACAGCTCTGCTTGTCAAGCCTTGAACGATCGCTTCTGTAGTGTAAACCCTTTGTCGTTTAATAGTGCGAACGCTACCTTCCTGTCTTGGCTGCGTTTACACTGCTGCCGCGCCCCAGTAAGGTGGCCTGGGGCGACTTGCGCTGAGATTCACAACATTGGCTGCGAGAAGAGCATCAAAAGGTTCAATGATCCTTCAATCCCTTTGGGGTGAAATCCATGAAGGCCATCTGCACAAACAGACACACACAAATGGTTGTGTCGCCGCTGTCTGCAGAGGGAACTATGACGGATTGAAGGTAGCCGTGAAGTTGATTGAATTGGATTACCAGTGGAGCGGAGAACGAGGGAGGTGGGTCGTATGACTGTTCCCTTGAGTTGTGCCTTTCGCTGACACTTTTGTAGTTCAACTGAAGGCCTGATTGCGACGGCCATTCACACAGCTGTTGTCATTCGTGTTTCAAACCGGTTGATGCTTCTTAAGCCATTCCCGCCGTGTTAACTGTGGATTTGACTTGTCTGCGGCTTAGAGCCGGTTGATTCCCCACTGTCGAGCCAAAGCATAAACATCTGGCAGGTCTGGTCGAAAATTGCAGGCTTAATATGTGCGCAATGAAGTTTTAACAGGTTTTTTGTGTTGCGTCTTGATCTGAATGTTATTAACAATAAGAAATAAGAAATTGCTGTTTTGTTCCTTGCTGTTCTGTTGAAATGAGCGGGTGTGGTGGTTGCCACTTGTGAATCACCTTATGGCATGCTGAGCTTAGCTTTTTCTTGCCCTCCGTTGTCGTATTTACGTGTTGCTGTGCCACGCGCTGCTCTTTCCTGAATCATACTTCGGTTGCTGGAGCGTTGAGTTGCAACATTCCGACACGATTTGTCGCAGCTGGCCTTCTGCTTTGCCTCGCAGAGCGGCCTTTCTCAGAGGACAGCAATCCTTTGCCGGCAACGTTTACAGATGTAACTCAGCATTAGTTCTGCACTGTTGCTGCTTTGGTTTATCGTTACTTCGCCTGGTTAAAGCAGCCAGCCCCTGAGACCATAATCATTGCATATTGCCGTGCTGTGTCATTTCGGGCGTGCTTTACTTTGACCTGTGCGCCGCACCATGTTAACGTGTTGTTCACCAAGGTGGTGTGCACTATGCGGCCATCTGAGCGGCTTTCCGTCTGTCGTCTAGAGTGGAGCAATCCACAAACGTAGTTCAGGTAATACGATCTGCTGTCACTTATTTCTGCCCAGCTGATGTTTGCCGTCGGTTGTCAGTGATGTTTGGTTGTATTGACTGTGAAGTGTGATGATTGCCCGTGCTTCCTGCCAACACAATCACTCTTCAACGAAGCCAATAAACCGTAGCAAGGCAAACACCGATGCAGCCAGCAGGCTCTCGTGCTGAGGTGTTGTGATTGTTGTCTGAAGCTGGTGCTGTGCATATCGCCTTGGTGCCTGCGCAGTTACTTTGACAGCCTTGACAACGTAGGCCTGCGTCTTCCTTTCGTGCTCATTGCCTTCAAATGACCACTTATGATCGCCCCTTGCTCATTTATGCGGAGTGCAATTCGCTGGTGGCCTTCCCATACTCCCAGTCTTATTTTCACTGGACATTGACTGCTGCCTGATCAGTGAAAAAGTGGCATATGCGGACAAACCACCTGTTGAATCAGGTCTTTACAGTTTTGACAATTGATGTTGTACTAACTAAATTTATTGACAATTTTGTATTATTTGATTTGGCTTGATATACTTGCATTTAATAGATACCATGATAGCCAGATACACGATAGAAGTTTAGTGTCACTGATTTACAGCCTAAAAACTAACAACGTCTTACATGATAGAACTCTGACAAATCTTCTGACTTCAATCGATATTGGAAGGACTTCAGTGATTTTGCTACAAAAGTGGTTGCTGGTGTTGTTGTTGCTAAAACAGTGGTGTCAAGCATCTCATTCCATTGTTTCTTTTCTTCGTAACCTGCACAATTCCACAGTTTACGATTAAACACATAAAAATGTGATGTTTCAACCAAGACGCAATGTGAGATGTCATCCAGGTAAAGGGCACGGTCATTGAGCAGGTGTACAGTTACTTTTATCTGCAGAATCATCCCACAGAAGGGAGACCTTCTTCCCAAGATCAATAGAGGGATCAGGCTCGGCTGGACAGCCTTCAGACAAGTGGACAATATCATGCTCAGCAGGAATGCCATGCGTGAGACTCAAAAGGAGAAGTGACTGTGCAACACTTAGATCAGACAGCACATTGGAGTTAAGGACATTATCACCACAACTTGACAATGTAAGCACAGGTGGGTCAGCCACAGAGAAAGATAGAATGACAACAGATGAACAATCAGAGCAACTGACTAGACACCCAGACAATGGAAAGACCTCCAGGAAACCACGGACGAGATTGCCAGACGACCTCGCCTGCCATCTGGGGCCAGCATCCCTACAACTAGCTGGTGACTAAGTCCAATAGAGGATGTCCAAGGAGGGGTTCCTCCTTCGTGAGTGGGCATGCCCTGATCAAGAATCAAGAAATTGCTGAGCGTGGCAATTTTTTGCCATGATGTGATAATTGCATGCATTGGATATGGTTTGCCATGCATGATGTAATATGGCATGTCGATGCATGAGGAATGATGGCTTTGTTGGCTTTTAACCAATAAAGTAGCAGGTGACGATCCAGATGGAATTGCGGCAACGGTATCATAGGTCAAGGAATACATTACCTACAGCATGAAGATTGAGTAATTTGTTGAATGTTAATTATTATAATAATTAATGCTCAAGAGTTGGAATAAATTATTCAACAAGTAGACTTAGTAGTGGTAGTCAGTGAATGTGTACCGCTTGTGAATTTGGCCAATACTTTTGAATGCAAAAATTCTGCACTGTAGCTGGGGCACTACAGTCACATCCACTCTTTGAGTCTTTGTTCTGCGAATAAGACCAAGTACAATGGCGAAATAAGTCACTCTGTCTCTTCCACAAGATCTTACTGTGTGAAATTGGTAGGAAATTGGCCTATCATTTGAATTTGACCCTTTTCTAGTTTGATGTACTTGTATGTATAACACCACATACATGAATACACAGTGCAGGATATATTGAGACTACCAGGTGGATTTGTGATAATTTGAATGCAATAGGTTTTGTTCCATTCTGATTTAATAATCATCTTCTTTCTGTTGTTTTTTGTGTAGACCTTGACCTTAGACGATTGTCCCTCATTGGCAGCAACACTAGTAACATTGAGCATTGCCAAGCGTTGTTATTTGCATTGGAGTGACAACTGATCATGCCCACCACAAGTGCTTCAAGACTTGGGCGGTAAGCACTCTATTCCAGTCTTCCGATTTGGCAATTGGCGTTCCGCAAGGCACGGAATTTTCAAAGATTTAGTACTAAACACTGCGTAGCGTGAGCAAAATGACAGATATGGTGCGCATGCGTCAGGATCTTCATCAATGAGGTCCGTTTCTGGGTAAATTTTATTGTTCACACTGGCTCACACAGCCTCCGATTCTAGCTGAAGTATATTGATTCAAATCAAATAAAGAGGCTTGTTCAAAATGTCTGCCGATGATGTTCATCCTGACAAGAGAAA
>OFHS01000948.1:5605-30445 GCA_900245855.1 Calvadosia cruxmelitensis
CGTTGACAAATTGACTTAAACAATGAACGATTACATGCAACAGACATATCACTACCGTTCAAATCACGAAAAAGAACGTCGCAAAACGAGGTCGACTTTCCAAGTCCATGACAGTACAACACCGACGGCTTCCAAGTTAACACTTCGTTCAATGGCTGTGGCGTTGTTCCGATGTGGCCAATGTAGCGTAGGCGCCTCTCTTGAATAATAGCGGTGACAATCCACGAAGGGTTGCACAAGCTGTAAATGAAGGTTAATTTGCCTTGTTGTTTCCTTACATGGCTGTCAAACATCAAAGTCGAGGATTGAGCACAATAATGACTGACTATTTTGGTACCCTTCTTGGTAGTATGCTAGCTCTGCATCAACATTTGTGTGAGGAGCTTTTTTTTTGAAGTCCTGCTTGGCATGCATGGTTTCGATGTGGACCTCTTTTTATTTCAGGCCAGGTACATTGCTTTGAAAGCTGATTTAACAACTGCGTTAGAACAGAAATGGACAAAAGTCATCGATTGGCGCCATCAGAATCCTCCATCATGGGACAGCCCAAGTGGTCATTTGAAAACAAAGCTATCGATTAAGAACCCCACACAAGGTAAGGATATTCCAGCGATATCAAATATGTAAGACTGTAATTGATTCTTCTTCTTGTCTAGATCGTAGACACCAAGCAATAGAATACAATACGGTTAAAAAACACTCTCCTTGCCCATTGCGTGCGTTGTTGTGCTGCATCTGCTTCCCCGTTAAAATTAAGTCCTAGTGCATGCAGGTAAGGTGAATTGGTCCGTTCTCAACCAACGAAACACAACTAACTTACTAACAGAAAACTGTACAAATACATAGCAGTAAATTAACATAATGGAAAACAGCAATCAATATAAAATTATGTAATAAACTAAAAATAAATTAAACTGTGCATGTTCATTTTGGCATCAGAACGAGACTGCAGCCTCACTTCTGTGAAATGTCTGATTATTCGTTGCAACAAAGGATATCTGATACTACAAGTGGAACACATCCATGTTAGTTGAATGCTTTGTAGACTAAATGAATTTTGTAAGTAGACCTACAGTCAGATGCGAAGCAAATCTACAAGGTTTTGTATTTTGTTTAGGAGCCTTGCAAGAGACTGCTTCTGCATTACAGACCCTGGGTATGCTTGATGGCTCACTGAAGCTTCTTGGTAAGTTGTGACAAATAATGATTAAATGGTGGGAATTACTTTGATCTTAGGATACTGCTGTATAAAGACACTTGGTAAACACAACAGCTGCATCTGTGTGTTTCTATCAGCTAGGAATACTGTTTGATTAGATTTTGAGGCTCAATTATTTGACAGATCATGATTCGATTTTACTTAAGCCTTTCAAATCTTTTATTCTTCCCAGCAGTAAATCGCTTTGAGACATGCAGTAGCAGAGAAAGACAGTCTTCTGTATGCCTTGAAGAGGAAGCAGAATCTCGCATAATGTGAACAGCACCGTTATGTGATGATCATAACAAGCATTTGAATGAAACTTTGTTTTCAAAATCGAAATAATTAAAAATCTAGAACTTCATTGTCAAACAACTGACCACATACTGATTGTGCCACTGTGTTTTGGGGCAAAAGCACATTTGTACCTCCAGTCCCATATGAAACATTCATAAATTGTACGCCGGATTTTACGCCAAACTTGTATACACTTGTACGCCAAAAATGTTTGGATTGCTTATAGTCCCAGCCAAGGCCTCAACTCAATTTAAGGAAAAAGTATGCCAGCTACTGAAATTTACAAACTTTAGGAGGACGTACGCCAAATTTGTTTTGACCTAGGCTTACTCCACACCGGATTAATCCGGCGTAACATACACGTTTTCCATTCGGGCCTCCAGTCCAATACAGTTTACAGCAAATCTTTTGCAAATAAGTAAAATTTGCTGGTTTTCACTTAAACAGATTCCAAGTGCTGTGTTACTGAAAATACGTTACTCCATCCAGCTAGATCGAATCATTGGCATCTGACTGTCTACCGCTAGCGTTCATTTCTTCTACCATGTAGGTTAAACTCATTGTGTTTTTGCTACCATTTTATACCGAATGTGATGAGAACCGTTGATGGTTCTTGCAGAATGACAGTTGCTATCTTCCTCTGCCAACATTCTATATTAATACTACTTCAAGAATCATGACTATTTTTATTTCTAGGAAAGAAAATATTCACCTACTTTATGAAGCCGACAATTATCTTTCCAAGGTGAATCCTACTCTCGGTTGCCGGTTAAACTCATCGCCAATCGTCAAGCCTTAGCTAATGTGCTAAGCAATGTAGCTAGCTATCTGACATAGTGCAGCAAGCAAGAGCCGAGTAAGCGATAGCCGATAGATATGCAGGCAGGCATCGTTGAGAATGGGCATTTCAACAAATTGGGCCATACGTGGCTAGGTCGTTTGAGTCATGTTGTTCTAATAATGTGTGACCATCCGTCCATCCCCTCTGGTTGTCTCAGAAGACAAAATGATATTACATGCATGCAGGTCTCTTAGCCGAATTTAACCTCGATTACATTTGATTTACTTGCAATATATTTAATTTCTTCAGCTTCTGATAAACGTTGTTCAAATGTATGTGACATTTGTACTTGCATACATACGTACATTTATGTCATTCAACTGCGTAAATGTATGTATGTAGTTTGTTTCAGCTTTTAAGCTACAGCAGCAGACGTGTTATGGCAGCTATATAATATTACATTTTGTACTACTACTGCTAGGTCTTAACAATTAGCAGTATTCTTAAGAAGCATTAAATGGTTACGAACACATTGTGGAGAAGTATAGCAAAACAGAACCAATCTGTGGCATGCTGAAGCAGTTATGTATGGTAAGGTTTGCAAACAGGTTGCTTTGATAAGATAGAAAGAAACTCATGAAGAAATGTACCATGGACAAAAACAATACTGTGCTCTAAGGAAAATCTAATATTGGAAACCAGAATTCAGAATTGAAAGTACAGGCTGCTTCACACTAGAGATGGGACAAAGTTCGTATTTAAAATCGGTTTTCCCGAACTTCGGTGCCAAAATTCGGAATCGAATTGGAAATCGAAGTCGAAAAATCAAAACTGAAAATCGCCTTTGTAAATTATTATTTTTTAATACAGAAATTCAGATTTTCTTTGTCAATCCAATGCCAAAGCAAGGTTCCGATAGTCTTCTTCTGCTGTGTCGGCCTAGGTACGTGGGAATTGTTAAGGGGAATGAACACACCCGTCGTAAAAGTGGCTTCAGTTGCCTATAGACTTGTTGTCTCTCCGATAATTGTTCTTTTAAAGGAAATCAAAAGTGTTCGAATTCGAATTTGTTTTTCCAACTTTGAACATTTGAAATTCAAAATCGAAATGGAAAATTTCTAATACTGGACTTCGTCCCATTTCTGCTTCACACCATGCAATTTGTTGCATGCTATGCAATCTATAAATAGGTGATTGGTACTGTAGGATATGTAGGTTGTGTGTTGTGTAGATCGAAGACAGAGGCAAGTAGGTGTAGTTGTAGATATAATTGTGGCAGATACGACGGAGGGTAGCCAGCCCATCCGAAGGCTCGAGAGTACAGATTGCAAGAGAGTTGACATTACGAAATACAAGACATTTATAGCGACTGACGGAGGGCGCTGATTGGCGGTCTGTGTTGTGACGTAAATGCTTGATGAGACCGCCACAGTACTACTTACCTACTCTTTTTGCAAACCATCCAAGATGCTAGCACAGTACTCAGGTGTAAATTAATCACATGAAGCTGTATCATGCTGCTTAATGATGATATAAGATCAATATTGCAAGCAATATAATGCATTGTGTGAGACCCCCTTGAGCCCATATGAGTGACGCTATGAATGCAGCAACTACAGCTCTGTTTTTCTTTGTAAGCTGTGTGCATTATGCGTAACTTGAGAAGCTACATGTTCCTAGTGGATTCGGATTACACAGTTTCACAGTTAGTGGATTCGGATTACATGCTTGATTTGTCTGCTTTTTTGTAGTCTGACCGTCACAAAGGAGATCTTACCTGAGGTAAGAGACTAAGAGTACATGTTTATTGTATGGAGGTGTTTAAAACGCATTAAACATGTTAAACGTGTTTGCATCTGCATCTACTGGGTGGCGCATTTATCCCGTCCTATGGAAAATCTCTATAAATCAGCTCAAACTCAATATTTTTAAACGGTTTACACCATTCGAAAGCTTATTCAATAGGAAACGAACTGAAAAAGAGTTTGAGAAAATCTCAAACAGCTGATGTTTCACTTGAATTTTATATGGATGGTAGTGCAAATCTCTCAGGATTCTTTGAATTGTTCTTCTTGAAATGTTGAGAGCCAGGGCCGGATTAGAAGAAAGTGGGCTGTAGGCCAAATTGCTCGAAGGGCCTATTACCGCCGAAGGTGCTTCAAAAGGGGCTCCGGGGGCCTCTCCTGGAAATCTTTAGATTTATGCTTGCCAAGTACTGTGTTTCCTGACTCCTGACTCCTGAGTTAATGAAAAAATTATGCTGTTTCAATAACAGTAAGCTAAATTCCCTTTCCCATAAAATTAGGAATGCAAAGGAAATTACAGGCACCGTCAAAAGTTTGGAGGGCCTATCCCTCTGAAAGGGCTGTAGGCATCAGCCTATTGTGCCTAATGGCTAATCTGGCCCTGTTGAGAGCATTTGAAGCTCTGCGCGTAGACGTGTTTGGGTTCTGTTCAAAGTTATCCAGAACAAGCTGGATATTTCCATCGGTTCTGGAACTAAGGCTTCTCACTCGTGGAGCATTTCTGAAGTCGCCTCTTTGACTGTCTGCCAAATGCCATTGTCGAATTGAAGGGCCAGAAGGAACTTGAAAGTTTTGGCCAAATTCTCGACGCAACTTGTGTCTGAACTTTGGTGACACTCTTTGTAACTTCAAACCAACTCACTTCCTTGAATCTCACCGAATTTTCGTGCTGTGTTTCTGACATTTTAATGAAAAATAAAAGATTATTATCTTGACTTTTTATTTACATGAAAAATTTCAAGTTTTTGAAATGCAAAGCAAACAGATTTTCCTTGCAAGACCGGAAAAATAAAATGCAGAAAAGTGTGTTTATTTGAAAAGCCATATTTTGGCTGTATCTCAACGGATTTTCTTAAACTTTTTTTCAGTTTGTTTCCTATTGAATAACCTTTCGAATGGTGTAAATCGTTTTAGAAATATTGAGTTTGAGCTGATTTATAGAGATTTTCCATCAGACGGGATAAATGCGCCACCCTGTATATTTGTTTATATGTATGTAGAGAGCCCGCGACAGAGAGAATTGGCGTTGCTACATGCCTAGAACCTGCCTTAAGGCAGAAAACCAATGATGATGATGATGTAGAGATGTATGTATGTTTGAATCCTGGCATCTGTCACTCATTAGCAAGTACATCGACAAACACAAATGGCAAAATCGTGGCAAATAGTTCACAGTATTTTTACATGACATTGACAAACTTTTCACAGTCTAGTTCCAGTTTCACAAAGAGATATTAATTACACTATGAACTGATACCATGTGAGAATCATGTGAAAGAACGTGTGAAATGTGCCCTTTTCACATGGTTTTTCATTCTGTTTTCTAATTCACATGGTGCTTCCCATTTCACATGGTTTTCACATGGTTTTGGATTCATAGTGATTTGGTGTTATACTAACATTGAAAAACGATTGTTGAAGACCAGTTTTGAAATGTGTTGGTGTAAGAGCTGACCCTTTTTCTCCTGCGTAGAATGATGTGAATGTGTTTATTTTTATTTGAAATTTATATCAATGATTTCAGATGCCAACGTTACGGATCATCCAGTCAAAGCAACATAAAAAGACACTAAATGCTGGTATTGATTGACTGACTGACTGACTGACTGACTGAGTGATTGATTGATTGATTGATTGATTGATTGATTGATTGATTGATTGATTGATTGATTGATTGATTGATTGATTGATTGATTGTTTGATTGATTCGTTTGTCTCTTGATGTAGTATATGTGACAGTGTTGGTTGAAGAGCCAGTGGCGATTTGATAATAAGTAACCATTTGTAGAACAAGATCTGAATTATCGATTCGCTCGATAGCAAGTGCAAGAATAGATGTCATATTATTGTATTCTACTTTTGTGATGCCCTGTGTTCATGCTGTGATGTGTGACTGTCGGACTGTATGGTCGGCTGTTTCACACCGATATGAACTGCAAACATCTGTGTGGAGGTGTTTCGTTATGAGGAGTTGAGTGAGTAGTGTTATATTTGAAGAAGATGCCTTTCGATTGCATTTGGGTTGGATTATTTGCCAGCTCATGATTCGATTCAACTCAAACCTTTCAAATTTTCTTAATCTTATCACTAGAAAATCATTTTGAAATGCAATAGCAGAAAAATGCAATAGGGTTATCTGATTGCAATAAAGAGCATCTGATCTAACACCTCTGACCGAAAAAGGAACAGAATTTTAGATTAGCAAAATTTTTGAAATCTTATGCTAAGATTCAAATCATAAAGCAATTATTCACGTTCAAATAGATTAAAATAATCTTGGTTCGAACATCATTCATATATAAGAATGACGTTAAAGTGGCCTTCACTAAACCAGACAAAATTTACCACAACTCATCAACAAAAGCTAGGTGTAAAACGACATGTTTAATTGATTCCTTTAATGATGGAAATTATTGATTTTCTTCCTCTCTGCTTTGTTGTTTATTTGCAGTTGGTCTTTATGAAAATCAAATGGCAATAATTAGTTTCCTGACAGAGCACTTGAATGTGACAGTTGATGCCGCCCATCATGAAACACCCTCTTTCTCAGTTGTCAAAAGACTAGGTAAGTATTCAAGTGTGTGAAGATATTGCCAAGCAAATATCATTTGCATGTATCTCCAATTAGATTCACTGCCGGCATTGGACCTTTTAAACAGTAATAGGTTTAAAGATATCCTTCACAACCATGTTGGAGAGTTTATTCTTTACACTTATATTGTGATTCTTGTTTCCTCCATGGTCAGTGTTTCAATAGCACTCAATCAATCAAGTTACTGACAATCATCCTCATGCGAATGAGGCTTTTATAGTAAGGTGGGGGATGTGAGAACGAGGCTGTTCTACACGGCCACAACACTTACACTCTACAAAGCAACTCATGATTGTTTGTAAAAGGGAAGGTGGTCGTGTTACCAAAGCGTTGATACACGATGTCATAACGAGGCTCACTCGCAGATATAATGGAGATTGTTCATGCAGATTAACGGGGGTGCGTCTAGCTCAACGGTAGAGCAATGGACTTGCAATCAAGGATCTTGAGTTCAACTCTCACTGCGCGACACTTTAGTTTTTCTGTGATAAACGATCTCGGTTTCCAACAGACCATTGATCTGGATGTCTTGTAATGGCAAAACCCCTAATTCAGAAGCGACAATTGACGTAGCACAGCCTACTGCATGCCAGAATATTCGCATTTTGAGGCACATGGTTTTGTGCTGAAATAAACAGTTTTGGCAGCGGTGGTTGAAATTGACCTTAATTATGACGCATTATAACGCTTCTCTTTAGAGGACAAATTGAACCGATAAATTGCTCATCAATGAAGATAGAACTGTAACCAGATGCAAGCCCTTACACGATTTAAAGTTATAATGCACAACATATCCCATATGCTCATCCCATCATTTTAACTCATGCCTTTCTGTTCAGGTTGATTTCTATAGAAAGTATCATTTTGGGGTTATGAAGAATGGCTTTTATACAGAGGTGGCTGTTCTATAGAGGTGGCCGCTAATACAAGTTTCTCTGTAATTTACTTTTCTTAATTTAATTAATTGGCAAACGTGTCCCTTGCAGGTAATTACATCTGGAAGGATCTTTCTGCATTGATTGTTCATGATTTTCTGGCACCGGCAATACCCACAACCAGCAGTCAGGTAACAATGATAGTTGATTAGGGCATCGCAACGGGTCCCGGGAAGTAGTCTCTGGAGTGTGCCTAAGTCCACTTTGTGTTCTTTCAGCTTGAAGGCTACAACCAGGTTGTGAAACTCACGGATGACTTTGAAGAATGTCTAGCCGAATCAGGTAACATTCTTTAAGCGACCACCTGTCTTGAATGACCACTTGTTATATGGGAGCACATGTCTTAATGGAGTACCTGTCTTGAGAGACCACCTATCTAAAGTGACGACCTATCGATGTAGAATTATCATAGAAAGTGTGAGTACTGTAACAAGATTTAATTCATATTATCGTTTTGATGTATGTAAATGAGACCAGTGTGCAGCGTCCTTGTGTTGTAAAATGGCGGGAAGAAAGCAATGTTTTCTTAAAACCAGCAGTAAAGAGGGACAAGGGCACTTCCAGATGTCCCAACAAGACGTTGCTACGTAATTAGGCCACATTTTACCCCTTGCAATTCCCCACTAGGAAAGGGATGTTCTAAGTGTTGCTGGAGTGGGTTTGTATTAACCCTTGTCCTGCTCATAAAAGTAGTTAAATGAAGACTTGAAGTCGCTTTATCGATTGCTGATTGGTTGATCGCTAGGGACAAACTATGTGATTGGTTATATGTTGCTACTTTTAAATTGTTTCGAAAATGTGTTTATACGTCAATAGCAGGACAAGGGTTAATAGAACAGGAGTAACGATTATTCTGGGACTAAATATCAAACCTCTTACAAATTTTAAAAGCTTAGGCACACTCCAATAGCCAGTGTGAGTTTTCAATATTTGTGTAATCAGTTCTTCTTTTATCGTAGGGTTTATTCCTCATGGAGCTAATGAATTATCATCGTATGTGAAGAACGTCAACGTTCATTTCACAAACAAAAAAGTGAGTTCCTTGATTTTGAATCATTGTGCAACGATTATCTGTGATCGGTATATCGTCATTGATATGTATTGGCTGAGAGTTTCTGATTTTAGTAACATTTAGTTATATTATATCGTCAACACCGTCACAGGAATTGTTTAAAACAAGCTGAGTTAATGAATGGTTGGCTCTTAAATATATTTTGTCTTGATTGTTCTATTGTTGTTTTGTTAAGCTAAAAGTGACTTCCTGCCTTTTACACATTTTTTTCTACCCTGTAGAACCTGGTTTTTATCCCATCTGATAACACCATAAATCCAAATATGTGTGAAAACCATTTGAAAGCCATGTAAAATGGGAAGCTCCCTCCATAAAACCATGTGAAATAACAAACACGCGAAAAACCATGTGAATCAGAAACGAAACTAAGAATATGTGAAAAGAGCACTTTTCACACAGTTTTCACGTAATTTTCACATGGATTTCACCTATTGCCGGCCCGTAGTGATTATCCACAATGATTGGATTCAATATTGGCTTTTCTGATTGCGTCGTTTATTGTCCTGCATTTCAGCTGCACCAGCAGTAGGATGATATTAACCGAGTTCAAATCCAGATTATTTCCAGATGCTGCAAGTCTGAACAGCGACCTTTTAACCATAGTGTGATTATTGTCATGCACACATCTTTCCAGTGACACGATGCAAGAAAAAACGTTGCTCTATTTGCAGTCAGGACGTTTGTAGATCCTAAGTTCGAGACAGCGACAATAGTGAATGATGTAGAAATAAAGCGCTTGACGGCAACCCAGGTTTCTGCATTCGTGCCGAAGACTTTCCATATTGATGTCGCTCATTGCATGTACTGTTTTCATGCGTGCTGGTAGTTATAGAATGGCCTAGATGTCTGTTAAGGCAGTCTTATTTTTCAAGCAGGATTCACAATTTGACAGACCGGCTCTGAATGCTCATGGCTGATGAATGACTGTCAAGAGCTCTTTGTAATTCTCCATGAACAAGGTCATCTTGTGCAGTAGTCAATCGGAGCATGTGATTTAGGCCTTCAATTTGGATAGGCCTTCTTCAAAGACAGTTGAGAATGTACAATGTTTAGATTGTGCAGGCGACAGCACCTCCAGAATGCCACTAAATTAATTTCTCCTATTTTGCTAGGTTTAATGAAAGCAAGCTGTTGTGTGTGTTGGAGAGTGTATGTTTACACTAGACACTCTACAAAGCAACGCATAATGGTCGGTACACGACGACATAACAAAGCTCACATGGCGGCAGATATATAAGAGAGATTGTTCGTGTAGATTAACGAGGGTGCGTCTAGCTCAACGGCAAAGCAGTGGACCGGCAATCCAAAGGTCGTGAGTTTGACTCTCATGGTGGGCCGCTTTTTCTGCAATTTGAGCAATCTCGGTTTCCAACAATGTGAAGTAGCAAAATCCTTAACAAGCGGTCCTTAGTTAAAGTGCTTTAGGCCCTCTAGAAATCGCATTTTTGAACAGTATTGGCTGTGGTTTTTTCTAGTG
The DNA here is from genome assembly GCA_900245855.1 of Calvadosia cruxmelitensis. Classification (NCBI taxonomy): domain Eukaryota; kingdom Metazoa; phylum Cnidaria; class Staurozoa; order Stauromedusae; family Kishinouyeidae; genus Calvadosia; species Calvadosia cruxmelitensis. The sequence continues at coordinate 15,983 of OFHS01000948.1, forward strand.
CAATTATAATGTTTCTGCCTGTGTTTTAAATATAATCCTGCTTGAATGTGTCACAGTGTCAAGAAATACTGGTGAAAGCGCGAGACCTGATGAAGAATGAAATTCACAATATGGTCCTTATTCAAAAGCAAGACGATCGTGCAGCTGCCATGCTTGATCTTAGTGGCGGAGGGAAGCTAACAACTAAAGAGAAAGTGCTGGTAGGTTACAGTAGAAACACACACAATATTCAGCAATTTCATGCGACAATTAAATTATTGTGACGGTTGTTGTTCAGTAATCTGGACAGATGTTTTTTGACAAGATTTGATTTAGAAGTACAGTGAAATCTGTCTATAGTGTTCACCTTTGTGACCTGAGGAAAATGACCTTTATAGACAGGTAGCCTTTCTGTCCAGGTTGATTTCTATAGAAAGTGCCATGTTGGGGTTATGAAGAGTGGCCTTTATACACAGGTGGCTGCTCTATAGAGGTGACAGCTAATACAGGTTTGACTGTAGCATGGATGGTAGGCAGATTACCTGACTGGCTGACTGTCTGACTACCTGCGTTGCCTCTGTGCTTTTCCTAGTGACGAGAGAATCTTGCTTGCATGTATTGGACCGATCGCAGTACTACACCTGAGACTGTACTCAATTTCACTAGTTACTTTCCAGCTTGACGCTTAGCTTGTGAATCGTAAGAGGGGCTTTGTAAAGTACCAGAAGACTGATTCTCTGCTTCAAATTTCACTGTTTTTATACAACAGTAGTGTGCAGATTCAGTTTTTGTATGTCCAAGTCTAAACCAAGTCTGAAAATCAAGTGTTAGTAATTGGGAAGTTCATCAAATCAAACGAGCATTTTGGAGAAAAGTCTTCAATTATTAGCAACACTCCCTAAAGTCCAAGAATTTGCTTGTTGGTGAAAGAGAGAGAACCCCCCTAACGGATGCCTTGTGCAATTTTAATCTCTCAACTCTACATTGTAAACACAGCCGTTGCTCAGTAATATCAAACCTGTCGTAACCAAACACCAAAGAAACTAATAAAGGATTTTCTTCAAATACAGATGATCACATAATACATGTAAATTGCATCACTTTAACTTTTATGGAAGCAACTAAAAATAGTCACTTCAGAATGGTGATCATTTAGACATGTTGTAGTATTCTTGCATATCATGCCAAAACTCAAAACTAAATCTGGCTATGAGGCCTGTTGGATCGAAATCAAGACAGAATTGTTCACCTCTGCTGTGCTGTGCAGTGGAATGGCCCGAGGATCAAGGAGATAAATGCCATATTCCAGCGTGCATAAGTTACACTCAATTTAATAGCATGAAAATGAGAATGCACAGAAAAGAGGCTAACAAAACATGTGTCATATATAGATCATGTCCCAGTTTTAAAGTGCTACTGCCACCAAAATCGATATTTTACATGTGGATAGAGCTCGATGAGAAAATACGATTGGCAAAAAACATTTTTCAACTGAGACATCGAGAACCAGAGATATCCAGTTCTGAACATCGACTTCTGAGAATATTTACTACCAGCGAAAAGGGGCGGAGGTCGGAACCCAGGTCGGAATCGCCAACAAGGTTAGTACGGGAAATTTCCCTTCATTCAACTTCAAAAATTCGCACTGCCATTCTCGCGCATTTGACAGAACCCATTTTGACACACAGTAATCTCACATCTATAGACTTGCTGCTTGCCAAAAATTGTTCGTTTTGAAGCAGGTTTAGCATGGTAAACTTCGTATTTTCTCCATCTCGATCGCATTTTTCCCACAACTTGTTGCTGCTTTGACGGAACTCGTTTCTTAAAATGTCAAGTGGCTTAGGTCAACTTTCCTAATCACGCATCCTGTGATCTTTGCAGCAAGTGCAGCCTTGTCTAAAATAACCCTGCAACAACATTGGTAACACCTTTTCGCAACTACCCAAGAACACGCGATGGTATTTTGATCGGGCGCTTCGCTGCACTGTTCAGCCGTAATGCGATTCGTTTTTAGAGCGGTTGCCTAGCAACACGTCTTTGGGTCGGAGTGAGCTTGAGCGAGGGAGTGATGCGAACAGGGAAGCAGTGTGATATCTGGACATAAATTATTCAGCTAACTTGGCAACTGGCAATGATTCATTTTCCTTCAACATTTTGAGGTTACGGACACCTCAATACACTGCAAATTACCGCCTAAACCTTGTTAGCGATTCCGACCTGGGTTCCGACCTCCGCCCCCTTTTCGCTGGTAGTAAATATTCTCAAAATTCGTCAAAAGTCTATCTTCAGAGCTTGATATCTCTGGTTCTTGATGTCTCAGTTGAAAAATTCTTTTTTCCAATCGTATTTTCTCATCGAGCTCTATCCACATTTGAAATATCGATTTTGGTGGCAGTAGCACTTTAAGCAATATTAAATCCTTTCAAAGTGTGGTTTATACACATCAGTTTATACAGGTCTATAGGCAGACTTTGTAACTGGACTATGAACCAGAACTGATCATGACTTCAATCTTAGCAAAGTATATGGTACGCTTTAACTTAAAGCATTCAACTATCATTCTTACCCTGTGGTTAGATATGACTAATTTGATTTTATATGATCTAATGGAAGGGTAAATGTTGCTTCTTCTTGATTGTGATTAGCTTATCATATGAATGAGTCTAATTGATTGGCAAATCGACCGCTACTTTTGCCCATATGTGATTTCAACAGCAGGAGCAGACCGGGTTGTAGGAAATGCATATATGCGTCAACAGCAGAACGGGGTTAAGATAATTCCTTATTAAACTCATCCCCATAGATAAGTTGCTTGGCAGTGATGCTTAGTTTGGCAAGAGCTGCAGAGATGGAAGCTACTTGTTTGTCAATAGCCGTAGCTGCGATCTCTCACCGTAACCAATCACCAGTTTGCTTCTATGACCTCTAAGATAATTGTATATTTTACAATTTATATATTACCATTGTTTCATTAATCAATCTGATAATTACTTGATCCAATAAAATGATGGCTTTTCTCGTAGTTCAAGTTTATTACTAAAGTCAGCTATGGCAATGCTGACTAGATTTTCTCATGAAAATGTCACCCTTTGAATGCATTCAGTAAGTCAACACCTTGCTAGATTTTGTCGCTTTATTCTTGTGTAGTTGTCTTGCAAAATGGAGATCGAAGATGACATGCTTGGATCAAAAACATTTCATTTCCCTGAATGTCGGATCAGCCAATCAGCCAAAGATCTGATGGACTTGGTTTACAAAACAATGATTGATGCCACAGCTGCCACATCAGACGTGTATGTTTGTTTGTTTGCTTGCTTTTTTGGGTTTAGTTTGTTTGTCTGTTTGTTTGCTTGTTTGTTTGGCAGTTTGTTTGTTTGCTTCTTTGTTTGTTTGTTTTTTGTTTGTTTGTTTGTCTGTTTGTTTGTTTGTTTGTTTGTTTGGGTTTATTTTGTTTGTCTAGCTGTTTATTTGCTTGTTTGTTTATTTGTTTGTCTGTCTGTTTGTTTGTTTTTGTCTGTTTTTGTTTTGTTTTTGTTATGGTCTGTTTGTTTGTCTGTTTGTTTGTTTGTTTGTTTGTTTCTTTCTTTCTTTCTTTTCTTTCTTCCTTTTATAATGCAAGGTGTGTGGTAATTTGATTGGATACAAGATACGTAATTATTTGATCAAAGACAATCACACGATCAAAGATGACACATTATGATTTTATACAAATGAAGGTAGTTGTAATAGAATATTATAATTATAAAATTTCAAGACACATTTCTGTAATACTGTTTATTTTGTCGTGTTTCTAAGGCCAAAAGACATGATGATGATTATTGTTGCATTTTTGTTCTGACGTAGGTAATGATACAAAATCAAGATCCATTTCACTTTAGTTGGATTATGCCGAGATCCAAACCCTGCTCGATTTTGTCCGAATTTCGATTGCTATCTGCAGTGGTTGAATTTTTTCTTGCCATACTGGTTTTGCAAACATCCCATTAGAAGATATCTTTATAGGCCCATGTAGATTATTATACACACTTGTTGGATTTCACCAGCCATACTGGTATTGCTAATTTTGCTCGCTTAATGTCTCACATTTTACAATGATGTGAGTCTACTCACATGGACTGAGCCCCTCCGACCTCGTCGACGCAGCGTCAGATCGTCGCCAATGGTCAGGCAAAATAAAGCGACTGAACTGAGACGCCTGTACCTCTCTTCTGCTCGAGGCACAGACAGCGTCAAATCAACAACATTGTACAATAAAGGGAATATTAACTGTGATTTTTGCTGTATATAGCTTTTGTAATAAGCAATTCCACAGTTTGTCATTTTCAAATGTCAATTGTTTAACGAAGGTAACTCAGTAAGCAACTGCCTGCCCCCTTGGACCCTTGGCAGCTGAAACCACATTAGAAACAACAACGACTATGCGTATCGGCTCGGTCGGGAGTCGAGCCCGGGACGCCTGACTGACACTTTCACAGCCACGGATGCTAGCCACTAGACCACACTGATACATGTAGGTTGATTCATTTCAAAATATTTCATTTGCAGGGCCATTCAGATGTTTTATACTTCAAGAAGTGTGCTGGAGCTCTTTGTGGAAGTGGTGCCTACTTATCATAAGGAAAGCTTGGTAAATATGGTATTCATATACAGTGGAACTATTTTCACAGTCATTCTGCCTGTTTTGATTGCTTCCTGACAGCAACTCCTGTCAAATAAAAATACTATTCACCATGTAAACATGTTGTTTTGTTGTTTACACCGTAGAAACTCCCCCAGTTGGCCGCGTTGTATAACAACAGCTGCATGTATCTTGCGCATCATTGTGTCACACTGGGGCATCAGTTCAAGCAGAGCCTCCCTGACCCCATCAATCAGGGGACAGTCACCTTTGTGGATCTGATTCCCATCTTGAGGAAATCAGGCACGAAATGCTTCATGGATTTGCTGGTAAAGAAATGTTTAGAAATGTGTAGTGGGCTTTGTTGTTCTGGGTTTTTTTTTGGCTTCTTTTTCAATCAGGAGCAGGTCTAAGAACTTCATCGTATATGGGAGAATTCCATTGTGTCATACGGTTGGGTGTGTTCTCAATGACCACTTGTCTTGCATGACCACCTGTGTTAAGGGACCGCTTTTTGTTGATTCATTTGGTGTGCGCTTGAGGTTATTTCAACTGTATCTGCAATCTAGTTTTAAGATTATGCCTATGAAGTGTCAGAAGGCAGCGAAGACAAATTCGTCATAAACAACTACTTTTAATTCAAACGACCTCTCACCAAGCCCATAAAAACAACTGAAAATGTAAAACAGCGTCACAGGCTAAGGTTATGTAATATTTGTTAAAGTTACAAAATGTAAACAGAGAAGCGTCAAGACTGGTCCTCTCAACATCTAATTGACTAAAACCAATGCCAGAAACTTGTGGCGGTCTCATCAAGCATTTACGTCAGCACTCAGATCGCCAATCAGTGCCCTCCGTCAGTCGCTATAAATGTCTTGTATTTTGTAATGTCGTTCTCTCGCAATCTGTACTCTCGAGCCTCCGGACGGGCTGGCTACCCTCCGTCGTATCTGCCACAATTATATACTCAACTACATCCACTTGCCTCTGTCTTCGATCAACATCCTCACATATATATCCTACAAACCCATCATGACTGTCATAGACCTTTGCTTGCACTGTTGCTGTCTCATGATTGAAAAATTGTCAAGTGCCTCTCTTGGGTCAAATGAAACCAATCATGCCAGAAGGTGGTTGTTCATCTAAAGTGCATTAAGGATATAAACTTTTAGTCTTAAACTATGAAAATGTTAGATTATTTTTATGTAGATTTCTAGGCGAGAATACATTTGGAATTTTGTTGTGGTCTCTCATTGCCTGGATCACAGTTGGATGTTGATTTCACTTGAATGCTATGAAACAAATCGTATCGCGTTGCGACTTTACTGCCCATTTCCTGTGAAATTTTTCAGATCGCAGAAAAAGCCACTTTGTACGAAATCATCAACCAATGTGGCAGTTTCACTGACGAACCCACAGAAACCCTTGAGAAGACGTTCCAACAGGTTTGTGATCAGCAATCTGCTAAGACACCTCTTATGTTTAAAGGTTGTGTACTCAAAATCTTTAGTTCTAATTGACTGAATCCCACCGCTTCTTAGTTACACTGTTGCAATGGGTCTGATGTGCATACAGTCAACCTGAATTAGTGACCACCTCTATAGAACAACCACCTGTGTATAAGGACCATTATTTGTAACCCCAAAATGACACTTTCTGTGGAAATCAACCTGGACAGAAATGTCATCTGTCTATTAAAGGTCATTTTTCTCGGGTCCCAAAGGTGACCAACCGACCATTATAGACAGGTTTCGCTGTACCTATATGAGGTATGCCATCTGCCTACACATTGCAGTAGCGCCAGATAAAAGTTCATCCTGGTTCGTTTAGATTGTTGCACTATTTATTAATCAGATTGACTTCTGGATTATTGATTGAGCCACTTAATTGGTCCAAATGGTAGTCTCCCGGTAGTCTTACTCGTGGACCGTAATCCGAGACTTAAGATCTAGTCCTGGACTATGCTTTAGTCCCGGTCCATGAATAAGGCGTAGATCTGGTCCGTTTAAGCGGAGTCAACTGTATTAAAGGTCAAGTTGTGCTACGCTGTTAAAGGAGTGTTGTTGCTTTAATAAAAGTAAGACCAATGAATCTCTGCTGAGTTCATGTCGACTTTGTTGAGATGGCATAAAGCTTTGTTACCACTATGTAACTGAAGGACAGCTACCTCCAGTCAATTATGTTTCTTGTTTTGCAATGTAACCCTTCCCTGCACGTCAGACCAATCAATCTCGCGGTCCCTATTGTCTGTACAACAATATTTCGGTCTGATCACATGATCCATTCGGGAGAATGGAACACATAATCTGACCAAATGTTGTGCATTATTGGACAGCCCATGTGGACAATGTCGTGGATTCCATCCTAGTCTATTTTTTCCAGATTATACATCAGCTGCTAAGGCTCAGTAAAGTCTGGAGAGACGTCTTGCCCTGCAATGTTTATGAGAAATCAGTTGGTCGCCTGCTTGACTGTGTCATGGAAAGGGTCATATCAAAGATCTTACGACTTGAAGTAAGTTTACATGACATCACTGAAGCAAATATAGGGGTGGGTGTAAATGCCAACTTGCTAACTAATTGCCATGGACAATGCGGCCAATGACTTCTGCATTATTGGCTCCATGAACGGTTACTTACTTTGTGGAGTACACATAAATAATCTGGCAGTGATGCGAGTGTGTTGTTGAGTTGTAAATTGATGAGGTTAATTTCTGCCAATAGACCTTTTTCACAAGCTACCATTCTGGGAAAAACCAGTGCATTGTGGGGCAAGTTGAGTGCGTGAAGCAACAAAGAAACTGTGTTTCTGACCCTGAATATTAATGAAGATCATATGTTTAAGCAAAGTAGCGCAGTTTGAAGAAATCTGCATCAGTATCAAATCCAACTTTCTCCATGTTCCGAAATCAGAGACATCAACCTTCTCCATAATGCACTTGCTTTTTCCAAAACGATAGCTTGTGAAAATGGTCTATTGATTTAAAGCTGATTTTGGGTTGCATATCTTTCAAACAGGATATATCTGCTGAAGAGGCAATCCGGCTGCACGGCTTGTTCAATTCAATTGTTAAGAAAGCACCAGAGATATTAACTCCAAGCAGTTTTGCTCAAGGAGTGACAAATGCGGTAAGATGAGAACGAAGCTGATTTGATGCTTGCCTCTAATTAGGTTTGAGAATCCAAAGACTGTTGAACGTATTGTCACAGCCTCATGATGAGTTTATTCCAGGTGTACAATGACAAGAGTGCCATATAGGCTTAGAGTATCTGTTGACTTTAGTTAATGCAAGCAGTGCTGATTTCCCCCTATGCAACGATAGAATCGTGCCACAAGAGGCCTAAGTACCTGCAGATCCTTCAAGTCTTATTATTAGCTGGTTTAGAAATGATACACTGCAAAAATAGTATTACCATTTTAAGAACAAAATTTCTCATTTCAAGTAATATTGTTCTTAAATCTAGTAAACAAGTACTTGTCCACGCTGTAAGCCATAAATTACTAAGCCAAATATGAATATTGCTATTGTTCTTTCTTCCACCGACCAAATCATATTTTAAGAAAATTGATACTTGAAACAAAAAACAATTCTTGTCTAGAAAATATTTTTTCAATGTAGATCTTGCATACGCAGATATATTGACCGAGACATGAAATCGTATTCAAGGATGTTGAATATCATCTTATTAAATTGAATAATAATCTATTTATATTATCACTGAGGACAGGATTAATCTGTATATTGCATTATTATAAACTATGTCAGTTTCTAGGGTAAAACATCCTTGCCCTCCATCGTCTGAATTTCTTTCTCGATTGCAAGTTACAACACTGAAAGATAAGCAGGACAATCGAGATTGAAAAGCAAAAGAGACTAATTTGCCCATAGAAATTGAAAATACGACATCATTTGGGTATATCTTTGATGGCTATCTATGGAAGGCATTGTTTTGCCTTCTGAAAAGTGGCCTCTGTAATCTGTGCTACATTCTTCCCCAAATGTTGACAAAACCAGGTGGTGATTTGATTAGAGCAGAAGCATCCCAGGCAGAAGCTTAGGCGGGCCGTCGGGCTTAGAAGGTCCTGTATGAACAGTTGAACACTAATAAGAAAGCAACTGCTTTAAACATAGTCAGAATGTATTATGTATGCCGCGAACTTGCTGGGTTGATAGCCTCCAATGGTGAACTGATCTTCGCCACACTTATACTACAGACAGCCAACCGCGAACCCCTCCACGCCATCACCCCTCAACCTCACCCAATGACACTCAGAGCGGGCGTACAACATGATCGCCAATGGGATGGCAACAATGCCGGCTCATGACAAAATTCGTCATCAGAATGTGTTATTTACAACTCTTCGTTGCATGCTAGCTTAAGGTACTATTTGTTGATTCTTTAATTCTTTTCCATTTCACTTCTGTTTGTTGTTTAATGCAGCAGGATCTGGGCGTCCTTTTGCCATCGTGGAATCGCTTCAGTGAGCTGACTGTCATCATGGAGGCCAGTTTGCAAGAAATATTTGACCGCTGGTCAGAAAAACAGGTATAATGCTGTGATTGGTTCACACATCTACAGGCTACTGGCCTCGTTGCTTTGCTTTATTTTGTCTACTTTTCTGCAGTTACAGTTAAACCAGCTAGACCATGCTCCTGCCGTATTAGCTACCTGTGTTAAACGACCTTCGATCTTAAGTGGCACTCCAGGGTGTTCCCTGTAAGCTGTAACGTGGAGTTAAGTGTCACTGCCATCAAAAGCTATTTGCTACTATCACCAAGATCTGCCAACAGCCAACAGCCTGGCTGACAATTAGAGACCATTTCACCCAGACTGTTGGCGAAGGTCATCCGTTAGTGAAGCTTTATCTGTTAATGGAACGTTCTCTGTTTTGAAAAGTCATCTGTGGGTGAAGATCATCAGTCAGTAAAGTCATTTGTCGATGAAGGTCATCTGTCAGTAAAGGTCATCTGTCGGTGAAGGTCATTTGTCAATGAAGGTCATCTGTCGGTAAAGGTCATCTGTCAGTAAAGGTCATCTGTCGGTGAAAGTCATTTGTCAGTGAAGGTCATCTGTCGGTAAAGGTCATCTGTCAGTGAGGGTCAGGGTCAGTTTCATATGCCTCCGGCAGCTGCTGTCAGGGGCGGATGCCCCCGGAAGCTCCTGGCTTTTTCTTGATATGTTGACCTCAAATCCTTCTTAATTTGAGCTTTTTCGATACAAAAAACAGGCCATTGTTATTGGAAATCTATTGACCAACGAAAATTGATATTCCTAGAAAGTGGCTTCTCACTACAATGCGATGGTACTACAGTTAAACTCTATCACCATACTTATCCCACCCAGTATAATAAGTAATTTGGCCTTGGTGCTTGGTTGGTGGGAGGACCATTGGCTGCTNCATTTGTCAGTGAAGGTCATCTGTCGGTAAAGGTCATCTGTCAGTAAAGGTCATCTGTCAGTGAGGGTCAGGGTCAGTTTCATATGCCTCCGGCAGCTGCTGTTATAATTTAGTTAGACAGATGAATGGACTATTGTACCTAATCAGTGGCTGACTTGATTCATCAATTCTCCACTTTATTTTCAGGGAACATTGGCGAAAGCATTCGAGCCATCAGAAATGAGGATTTTAATCAAAGCCCTGTTTCAAAACACTGACAGAAGAGCGCATGTCCTATCCAGCATCCGACGATAATAACACACTGGATGGTATCCTCATCGAATCAAAGCACGGGACTACATGTCAAGAGCCATCAGATGTGAAACGGTAGAAAAACTCATAACAATTCGATAAGATTGAAGATTCACAGATATAAGATTCATTGAAGATCTTAAAGATTCACAGATATAAGATAATTGCACCAGATGCAGGCGATTATACGGATATGTACCTATTTTATCAAGCCTGAATGACTTTATGCTTGCACCATTGCACGGACAGATGATAGTTTGACCAGATATGGTACTTCATACCGATACACCACGTGTTCTTCATATCTGTACAATTGTGCAATAGAATTCATCAATACTTGATAGTATTCCTATCGTAGCATGCAGCAGTGAAAATATTTGTATCATATAAAATCATAATTCGCATTCGATTGCTGCTTCCAGAAGTGCAGTTGTGGTGTTGTTGCTTGGACTTCTCTCTGCCTGTCTTAAGGTTCAAGTGTCGATGTGGTCTAGCGGCTAGAATGCATAGTTGCATGTTTGGAGTCCCGGGCTCACCTCCCGGTATGGCCGTACCGTATACTAGTTTTTTTTTCTGTTGCGGTTGGCCTTTTTGAAGGCCCCAAGGAAGACAAGCAATTGGCTAATTGTATTTCCTTTAATGGATGAGTATTAACGGTCATCTAGGAAGATAAACAGATGGACTTGCAGATAGAGCTCGCTGAACAAATAGTGTTCTTTCCATACTATCAAGGCATGTATGGCGTCACCCATTTTCCATTCTTTGACCACACCACTGTACTGAGTCAGTGAAACTATATCAACGCGTTAATCCACCGTAAGCTCAATGTGTACAGCTTCCCGTGCGTCCCTTCAGAAGTAGAAATAAATAATATCAGTTTGAATAGTCTGACAAGGCCCAACCCTGAGTACGCCTCAGACGCTATTTTCACTAGTGAAGCTTGAAGTGACATCACATTCTGTAGTTACAGTAGGTCATTACAGAGTACTGATTCCCTTCAATCTTAAATTGCCCTTTTCATCTTCTAGTGAAATGTAACTTCCAGACGAGGAAGGGATTCGAACTCTTAGGGCAAAGGAAGTTTATGTCCGTAGAAATTGACACGATGTCGTAATTTGGAATCAGTGCTATGGTACTATAAAAGCAACTAAAATGCGACTTGCAGCGGCTACAAGGTTGGTTCACGGAGAAAACATACTTCATGGTGTCATCGGCCCTGAATTATATAACAAAGCATTTAGCAGCTGTGTTCTTCAGACTATGATTCTATGTAATATCCTTGTTGACAATCACATAGCCAATTTCAAACGAAGTTTACTCGTAAAGCTCACCTATTTGTTAAAAGTTATCTTTATTCGTCTCATAATAATATGTGGTCGTCAGGGACAGGATTTGCTGCAGAATTGACGTTATCAGATATATCATTTGCTCGGTGGTAGCTCTTCGTGGCACTATAGGTTCCTCATTGAAACACGAGGTCCTTCAATTGTGCGCAAACCAGCAAGAATACAATTGGAAAAGGCGTGATATTTTGTCAGTTTTCTTTAACATCTAAGTATATTCTGGGATCTCATGGTACTGAGTGCTCTCCATAAATGACCTATAACCTTACAGTTAAATGCATAATGCGTGTCATCGCAATCTGTGTGTCATCGTAACAATATTCTTCAGGCGCCTAATACTATCTCGCAGGAAAGGACTATGTTTTTATGTGTACTACAAATAGACCACCACTCGCTTTTTATTTGTTAAAGATCTTAAATACGGCTATAAGGATCTACTGCCATTGTTAATGTTCCGTGAAGCTGTCTCATTTGATCTTTTCTTCGTTTCGTTCGTTCCTTGGTTCGTTCCTTCTGGTGATGATTTTACCATCGGGTGAACACGATTCCCTTGGGGTATAAGTCGCGGAAACATTCGTCGGAGATGCGACCGAAAATCTCGACTGATTAAACTGTATATAAGGGGGTTGATGATAGAATTGAGTAGCGATATGAGTAATGCTATTCTGATCCAAAAGAGGCGTTGGGCGTCACCCCGTACCCCATCGGCAAAGACGGGAAAGACACGCGATAGCATCCAACAGAGGGTATATGGAAGCCAAACTATGAAGTAAACCACTGCCAGTAGAAACAAGACGGTCACTGATTTCTCTCTTGATTTCTGTACTTGATCTTGTGATATTGTCCCTCCTGGCCGATTCCTCTTTAGTACCTTCCTGCAAGCTATTAACGATTCAAATAGAACGACAGCTGGTAGGATAAAACCGCACAGGTTCATGATGGGAACATAAACTGAACCTTTAATGTAAGCTGGCCACGATCGAACACAGATCTTTTCCTCGATATTGTATTTGAATGACAGCGCATTCGGCCACATAATTGCCAGGGTGAAGAGCCAACTTCCGACGAAGAAAATATGAATGAATGCCATAGAAGTGATTGTGGAACTCATATGTTGCAATGGATGTACAATAGAATAACGACGCTGTAAGCTAATGAAACATAGAATCAAGAGAGATACGCTACTGGACGCGTAATAAGGTGTCAGTCCAGTGGAAAGTCCACAAATCAAGTTCGTCCACCAATTAGTCTTCGTATAATCATCATCATGGAAGTAGAAAGATAAACAAGAAACAGTCGAGAGAGCATCTGTGATGGATAAATACATCAGCAATGTGTTGAAGGCCGTCTTGCGCGCTTTGAACAACACGATGTAAATAACGATTGCATTGAGAAACGTAGAAACAGCTGTAATGATTAAGTAAACGATGATAATGCCAATATGTGCCCTATTCGATTGGGTCGATTCATCTCCTACTAAAGTGCTGTTGGCCATGGCATGGGACCTTGTTTCATTCACGGACACTCTGCGAAAAAGATAAATATGACATCAATAATAATTATAATGATGACATAATAATGATGACATCATCATCATCATATCTTCTCAAACCAATAAACTACAATAGCTTTATTTCATGGCGGCGGAGATACAAATAATGTCTATATACATTACAATAGATGAATATAAAATTAGTACAATGAAACCTGTCTATAATGGTCACCTTTGGAACCTGAGGAAAGTGACCTTAATAGGCAGGTGGCCTTTCTATCCTGGTTGAGAACTATAGAAAGTGTCATTTTAGGATTATGAAGAGTGGCCTTTATACACAGGTGGCTGCTCTGTAGAGCTGACCGCTAATACAGAGATGACTGTACTGTGTACACTTTGTTAAAATCTGTAATTACAAATGTTGTTACTGTAGGTGCTTCTTAAGCATCTTGTTGAACCCGGTTCTACAATTAAGCAACCGTCTCTGGAGGTACCGCGTCCTCGTCGTGGAGCTGGGGCTGCCGGAGCCCTGTTTTACAGGGTTATGGCGAAATGGACTTCGGGCAACTGGGTCCTCGCGCAAACGGTACCATGGAGCTGGAGGAGTGACCGCGCTCTTCAAGCTCCTGCACCTTCCCGAAGGTTTGGGCAACCCCAAACCTGAGGGCTACAACAACAAGCAGCTGTCTTCATGTGCGAGCGCAGACTGTTCCACAGATTAAAATTCTTAATGACAATTCTTATTCAAGAAAACAAAACGTAAGTTTGAATAAATAGTTTTCTGTTTTTTTATTTATTTTTTACAACAACAGAACTATTTTCGGCACATTCGCCAAAGTTGAGTAATCGTTTGTATTAGTGTTTTTAATTTACAGTTGTATTTAATTAAATAGTTGTGGCTGAAAAGAAATAAAAAATATCCAACTCATGATTTGTTTGATTTTGGATGTGAAAATCGCAAGTGGCGAACAGGTTAGAATACACTGTCGCCGTTCGCCAGTTGATGAATAGTGTAGATTTCTACAAGAAGTCCCCGCACAATTTGAATAGCATTATTTTGTAGACTAATTTCCGCCATAGCACTGAATTTTGGCGCAAAGAAACAGATCCTTTTCTGTGAAACCGAGAAACGTTTCGGTATAAAAAAATCATTTTTTAGGCCAACCAGTGTTTGGCCTTGAAGGTTAGCTTCATTTTATTTTCTTTCAGCGCGCTTGTAAAAACGGCTTTCACATAGCGTACAGGAATTCCACTCGGAAAATTTACCCTATACAGTGAAGGCTGTCAATAATGGTCACCTTTGGAACCTGAAGAAAATGACCTATATAGACAGGTGG
>OFHS01000949.1:0-19105 GCA_900245855.1 Calvadosia cruxmelitensis
TTTGAAGACACAATCTTCAACTAACAATAATTGCAGCATAAAATCCAGCTATTGTCACTCCTTTCAGAAACCTGTCTACAACGGTCACCTTTGGGACATGAGGAAGGTGACCTTTATAGACTGTGGCCTAGTANAAAAACCTTCAAGGAAATTCAGCAACTCAATGCTGCGTATTCATTCAAGCATAGGAATAATGACAGTATTATCCGTCCTGAAAGAGTTCCCACATTGGAAGAGGCAGTGAGGCTTTGCATGAAACTCAAGATGAAGATATTCCTGGATGTGAAAGGAGATAGGAATCTGGTACGATAACTGATTAGTGAATAAAATGACAAATGCCACAGATATCTAGATAGTAGGCTCAATAGCTCAGGATTAAATCTATTCTACATGTTCAAATTATGACATATTTTTAGCATTATCACAGTTAATCATAGTAGTTTATAAATTTTATAATTTGTGAAACCCGATAAAGTCACATTAATTGTAGGGCGACACAAGGGGCGACATTCAGGATTGTAAAAATAATAATTACAGAATAGACCAAGTGCGCGGAGAGTATCAAAGATATTAAAACCATCCATAAGTACATCACAAACAGGAGGGCATCAACATTGGATTATTGACAACTTGTCAACTGTTATACAAGTTGTTATTCAAGAGGACAGTAAAGGGTGATGTGGACGAGAACATAGTACATCCATTAGTACAATCATGGAATCTTGGTATGGCTAACTGTTAGCTCTCGGTGATCTCATCCACCCTTTGACAGTTTCTAGTCAAATCAATTTGAAATGATTATTTATATTTTGATTATAAATCACAAAAATTATAGCTAAAATATATAAAGGATTACGGGTATTAAGGTATTGTAAAAGGTACATTCCAGTTAGAGGTAGGATTGCCTTGTCCAACACACTTGTGCTCCCATACTTTGACTAATGAGCCATTGTCTGGGGGAACTGTAAGAAAGAACTTACCACCCGCGTCCAGCGAGTGCAGAACAAAGGACTCAGGATGATCCGTGGCTGCGACCACCGACCACCGAACACCTGTAACCCAAATGATTAACAACCTTATGTGGCTGAGCGTCGAAGCCAGGATCAAGTGTCATCACCTCTCCTTGATGCAGAAAATTCAACGTCATGATGCACCTCCTCTGATCAGAGGCTTTTTACAAGCTCTATTCTCTTTGAAGACACAATCTTCAACTAACAATAATTGCAGCATAAAATCCAGCTATTGTCACTCCTTTCAGGCCGCTGGGCCCCGTCTATGGAATGGTCTTCCATCACACATAAATCTATTGCTGGTGGGGCCAAATTCAATTCAATTGTCAACGAAAATCTTAGGTAGAAACTAGCATTTTATCTAATGCTTGTAAACATTTTGAAATTTATGTTACTGTATGCATGTATTTTGTATGTACACATTTTATTATGATGTATTAGTCTGGGACCTCAGCTCAATGAAAAACAGGACCTATATCTGATTGGATTCCTGATTAAATGATGAAGATGATGCTGATGATAACTAATTGACCGAGGAATTCTTGAGACCCATCAAAACAAACCACATTTTATCTATATTACATTCACTAGTCACCACCGTCCAATAATAATAATAAATAATAATAATAAACTTGTCGCCGTCAATAGGTTGCTTAATACAGTGAAACCTGTCTACAACGGTCACCTTTGGGACATGAGGAAGGTGACCTTTATAGACTGTGGCCTAGTAAGCGAGTTTTACGCAAGTTTGTGAGACTGTAGCGGGATATTAAATGATTGAGATAGACATTTATTTCAAACAATCACAGTAGATTATATAAGAAGCAGATAAACAATGGCTAAAATATGTACATGTGAAAGTTTGACGTGACTCCGTAAGCAAAAGCTGCTTGTTTATTGGAGCACGCAAAGGATTACGAAGAATCCGAAGAAAAAATAATAGAATTCGTATGACTGTAATTTATCAGTACAATAGAAAGAAGAAATAAATCATTATTGAGAAAAGGAAAAGAAAAGAAATACAGTGATGATTGACTAACAAGGCTGATATTGTTCAAGGATATGGGATACATAATGACAAGTTCAAAGGGATATAGAAGTGGAAAAGAATATGAGAATTTGTGCTTCAACTAACAAGTGAAAATTAATCATGTGCGATGCTAAGCGAGTTCAACTGTATCACACAAGCCTATGAGTACATCAATGATCATTAAGAAATACCTGCCTGAATTTAAACGTTTATAGATGTAATGTAATGTAATGTAGTATAATATAGCCACATATTGTATTAACCCATGTCCTGCTTGTAAAACTATTTAAATGAAGGCTTGAAGTGGCTTCATCAATTGCTGATTGGTTGCTTTGTAAGGACTAACTATTTGATTGGTTATGTGCTGCTACTTTTGACTTGTTTCGAAAATGTGTATGCATGTCAATAGCAGGACAAGGGTTAAGGTGTTTATATGTCTTAAATATACTGATATCTATCTAATGATCTAGGATTTACTTATGTGGATACAGGAAGTGATTATTCTTTTAGACGATATCTGAATTGCAACGGCTGCAAAAGATCTTACCAGAGATTGCTGGTATGGTTCTTGTGACATCCTTCAAACCAGACTTACTTTACCAGGTATGGGAAATATTGATTGGTATCAGCCGTTAGTGATCATCACCAGGGCGGCACTACAGTAATTATGGTAACTTGGAAAGCTACACAGTGTGGCAGCATATTACACGCCCTTCTGCTGTTGAATTCATTTGTATGTTCAAGTATTGCGTGGACTAAATATGGCCATTGATGCCTGATCTCTATGTCGTGAAACACAGCGTAGAATACAAGACAGACAGTGTTGTTAACACGACAAAGTAGAAGCGGGAGAGTAATTATAAAATGACACGGCTACATATTCTTACCATAACGTGACTTCATAATGACAACATCAAGTTGAACCCAACCACGCGTCATTCATTACAAGTTTGACTGTACTGAAGGTGTGGAGGACGGAAGGACGAAGAAGTACACTTTCACATTCCACATATATATATTTGAGAGATAAGCTGCTGGTCCCACGACAGGGAGAGATGGCAGAGTTCCAAGGAGTACATATGGTCGTTGGTGCCAGAGCTCTATGCCGTGAGACACAGCGTAGATAAGATGACAGACAGAGTTGTTGATACGACGAAGTAGGCCTACAGACGGCAAAGAGGATAATTACAGGGAGACACAGCTACATATTCTTATTATCACGTGACTACAAAATGACGACATTGAGTTCACACAGACCGCGCGTCAGCCACTACAAAGGCGACATAGTTACGCAGAATTAATGTTTTTGATGTCTATAGCTATAGTATTCTACTTTGTAATGTGTACCACTAATACGGTTACTGTTATCTTAAATCTTTGTCAGGTGCGAAGATATGCACCTCAATTCACCACCGCCTTGATCTCAAGACATCACTACTTGTCACACACTATGACTGGCATTCCATATTATTCGTCACCACTCAAACACCATGGTGCTGTGCTCTTGGATGCGGTAGCAAGTTATGCTATTGACACGTTCTTACCTGAGCTCATTGGCGCATCCGCTATGGTACTAAATAAGAATCAGCTATCCAAGTAAGTGACGTGATTCGCATTATAGTACTGCGTTTAAGTCAAAACATCGTAACCTCGTAATGAGTTGTATATCTAGCAGCCTTACGTTATTTATTTTTTCCTTACTTAAGTAGTCTAGTTTCGAAATGCTTGTACAGTCGAACTCTCTACCAAAAGTAATGCCTTCATCAAACTGCCATTTTTACATTCGGGGAAGCCAATTGCATTCTCCACTGTTCAGCAAGGTAGAGCAGGTTGAGCAAGGGTCCTAAAGAAATAATGGGATGAACTCAATAGTAATCTCCACTTGCTAGTTGTCATACAAACTTTCATATTGTTATATTGCTTGATATCCCCTCGGATAATTTCCTATCTCGCTATACATCCGGCTAGTTTCTCTCATGTAAAAGAACAGAAATGGTTGGTTTTTGTAAGTTCAGTACATATTCCACATTACTTTTTATCCCACTTTTAGTCCAAAGCAGAGGGCTTGATATTATTATATTAAACAAGTTTGACTGTATACCAAATTTTATTTCTGTCGCCTGTTAAATTTCTCTCTCTCTCTCTCTGTTGTCGTGTTTGCTTACAATATCTCCCGACTCACTGACAATATATGGACAATCAGAGTGACCGAGTGGACTCCAAGGCAGTGGAGAAGAACCAGAGGACAACCGTGGACAAGGTGGAGCGATGAGCTCACCCGCTACCTAGGGCCCACGTGGCCGCGACTGGCCCGCGACCGTGTCTGATGGAAGGAGTCTAGGGAGGGGTTCCTCCTTCGCCAGTGAATAGCACCCTGTCCAAGTAATCCAAGTAATCTGCGCCATGCGTTTGTTAATGAACACAACATGTCATTCAAAGCATTGTTGTTATCAACTTGAAGTCTGTGCAAAGAGCAAATTATAAATATGATCATGATAAACGTCTTTAAGTCTCCTAAGAATACTTATAATAACCCCTCTATGTTATATTTTGTTCTTGAAATATGTAATGTCTATATACCAGTTGCATCGATAGTTTTTTCCTGCTCAGAGAATCTTACAGAAATCCCAATTCTCTTTGTCTTTGTAGCCATGTCGTAAAAGCAATTCGAAAGCGTGGTCTTGAAGTTGTGGCTTGGACGGTGAACAACCCAATCGAAAAGAGATACTTTGCACATCGTCTTCGCGTTCCAATCATCACTGATGCGGTAATTGATTGCGAAGAATGCGGTGAACAGACCGGGTAGAACCTCATCCGCATGACGCAAGCCTCCAAGTCTTGTATCGCATCTTTTACCATTCAGAACACATGAATACGTTGCAGTTAGCATCAGCATGCATTAGGACCGAGTTAAGTGATCAAGGGCTCATCATCAGAATCAGCATCGTAAGCCCCATTGCCTGTAACGATGACATGGCTGTTGTCAATTGCCTGCATAGTAAACTTGTAATCTGTTTCTTGCTTATTGGATGCTGCGTTGCTCTCGCCTGCAGAGTTCTTCACAGCGCTGACACCAGTATATTGTTGGTAAGCAGGCGAAAAATTGTGTATTGCGTCTTGTACAAAGTCTTGTGGGTTGACTGTCTGTCGTAAGTTCCGTGAAATGCTTCCGAGAGCAATTCCTTGTCCTTGTTCGTTGAGTCTTTTCTGGTGGCGATACACGGTAAATGGAAAGGCAAAATGCAGAAGAACAGCTGCAAAGAACATCTCTATGCAAATAAGGAAGTTTTGGTATCCAGCAGCAATCGTCCCAGCTGGTATGTGCTGTTCTGACTTGATGACGCCAGTCTTCTCAAATATCGCCAGGACAACACCTGTTAAATCAAGAAGATGATATTGTTATGGATCTGTTACTACATTGGCAAACCATTGATAATAATTATAATAAATACAGTCAAACCTGTATTAGCGGCCACCTCTATAGAGCAGCCACCTGTATATAAAGGCCATTCTTCATAACCTCAAAATGACACTTTCTAAAGAAATCAACCTGGACAGAAAGGCCATCTGTCTGTAAAGGTCAGACAGGTTTCACTGTAATTACCTACAAATCTAAAAATAGTCAGTGACTCACTAAAAAACAGGAAAATTACGAAAAGGAGTAATACACTTGCATCAGGACTGTGCTTGGCATCTAAAACTTCACTACCGGTATTGGAAAACTCAAAAATCTTAAATTCCTAGATGTAAAATGTTTTGAACAAACTTAAAAGTGCATGGTTTATCAAGTTGATTGTAAGTAAATAATGTACAAATTCAGTGGCAATGTCAAACAGTCCAGAAAAATGTATTTCGACTCTAAAAAATACAAATTGCAAAATACAGTGTAACCCCGTTAATATCACCTCGGTTAATATCACAACCTGCTCAATATCACTTCAATTTGAGAACAAAGCTCTGTCAGGATCAACTATTTGTACACTCTTAATATCACAAACCGCTCATCATCACGATTTTGGACTGGAAAATGGTAGTGATATTAACGAGGTTACACTGTACTAACTTTCCGACTTAATTCAGTGCCATACCTTGCCAAAACGACATGAATACTATAAATTTGACAGTTAGAAACTTCAACACAGGAAAGTACGGACTGAGAAGCTTGTGCGTGGCAGAGTAGAACATGAACAGGCCATAGAGAGCCACTGTGTAGGAGATATTGTAGCAAATGGTGATGTACAAGTAACCACGATCACCTCTGCAAAACAAAATAAACGTCATGCCGCCTTTGTAATGATTCAATCAATTAATCAAGCAATAAATAAATCAATAAATTAATCACAATCAACCGTCACTCTATCTATCTATCCAGGGCCGCATAATGGGGCCTTTAGACACTTTTCTCTGAGGGGTGTTTTTCAATACGTAGTGCTAAAACCAAAGCCTTGATTGTGGGGTTTCTTTTTCTCTATGTAAAACAGTCAAAGAACGCCTATCTCGGATGATTTCAAAAATTAGTAGGCCTCTATAGCACTTCAAACGGAACAGAACTTGCAAACAACCATGCAAAGCTTCTATCAAAACGACGTATTTAGAGAAACTGAACTAAAACTATGCAAAGGAAATTACTTGCGAGACGTCATCAACTAATCATCTCACAAAACTGGAATGGAACAGATTGTAAGCTCAAGAATATAGATACTAATATGCTTGTGCACAAGCACGATAAATCCCATATATATGCCTCAGTGTAGATTTTTGTCAAGAAACACAAGCAAAGAAGCAAGGTTACGACCTGGAGCTATCGTTAACAGGCCTATAGGAATAATCTAAATTTGGAACCAAATAATTAATTTCTCCCAATCAAGTCCACATCCAGTATAGGCCCTACCGTGCACTACTCTCTCTGTTTTAGCGTCAGATTGAGGAAAACAATGTCATATTATTCTCATATGAGATAAGACTGGTAAAGAATTATCTCAAACAATACTGCATAAACGATATATCACCAACAGAGTACATCAAAATCTCCATTGCTACCTGAAGTCTCCATCTGAGTAGTAGCCGAGCGGTTCCAGAATCAGCGTCAGCACAGTCATGATAGGCTTTGTGAAGCAAAACTGTAGCGTAGCCTAGGAAACCATCAAACAAATTATGATATATGTTGTACAGTCAAACCTGTACTAGCGGCCACCTCTATCGAGCAGCCACCTGTGTGTAAAGGCCTCTCTTCATCACCCCCGAATAACACTTTCTATAGAAGTTAACCTGGCCAGAAAGGCCACCTGTCTATAGATAAAGGTCATTTTCCTCAGGTCCCAGAGGTGGTCGTTTTTGACAGGTTTCACTGTATGTTGTACAGTCAAACCTGTATTAGCGGCCACCTCTGTAGAGCAGTCACCTGTGTATAAAGGCCACTCTTCATAACCCCAAAATGACATTTTCTATAGAAATCAACCTGGACAGAAAGGCCACCTGTCTATAAAGGTCATTTGATNTCAGGTCCCACAGGCGACCAATATAGACAGGTTTCATTGTACATGAATGATTAGTTGGCTTAGGCATTAATCAATAAACATGTTATCATAAATGATGTAAATACTACTCTGATATATTTGCTGACTAATAAAGNGTAGAAAATTATTTGAACTAAACCTGCACAGTTTCATAAACTAGTCTTTTGAGACACTTTGCAACACCCTGCAGGCAAATAGGCCCACAGTATTATCACCAGACGCCATATACCTGTTTGCATGACCGAAGAAATTCGATGGAGATCTGCTTGCCCGAAAAACAGCAAGTGCATGTCAACCAACTGGTCCTGAAAAAAAAAGAAATGTGATAAACAGACAGAGGAAATGTCTCACAAAAGAATGTGTGTTATTAAATCAATTCTCATATAGTAGGCCTACTGGGTACATCAGCTGCCTGGATTAGTAATACAATCCAACCTTCTTAAGAGACTGGCATCTCTAAGTGGCCTCTCAAAAGTTCAAACAATAAAACACACTTAACTATCAAATGACCACGATTACAAAAGGAACACCAGCGGGTCTAAGTAAATTGATAACTATTACTGTACCCTGATCACAAGCTAGCACTGCATCTCGAGAAACCTCACATGAGAAGTGTTGAGCATCTGAAAGGAGGTGTTGCTCATGGAATAAGACCATTATGCAAATTTAAAAATTACAGTGAAACCTGTCTATAACAGTCACCTCTGGGACCTGAGGAAAATGTCCTTGTCCAGGTTGATTTCTAAAGAAAGTATCATTTTGGGGTTTTGGAGAGTGGCCTTTATACACAGGTGGCAGCCTATACAAGTGGCCGCTAATACAGGTTTGACTGTATTGCTTAAGCTAGGCTTATTCTTAAACCATCAATCTCGTAAAAATATTTCAGTTTATGTTAAATTACAAGTGGGGAAAACACAATAACGTAGGCACCACTTTGATATTTTAAGCTAACCTGACTGGCTTCCCTCTGATCTCGGATAATATTGCCATCTCGCCACCAAGGTATTCATAGCACAAACACAAGAAATTGTAAATCACAAAAGCTGAAACAGAAAACACAACATGACACTCAACAGAACACAGGACCCATCACAGAATGCAACACTATCCATTGCTTCAGACAAGATGCTGTCTGATGAACTTCACCGGGAAGAAGGCTGGCCGACGAAGCAAACTGTTGACCATTGATAAATGCCAATACTCTTAATTCAACTGATATACTGCAAGTGAACGACATCAATTGGGCTATTACTTTCTATATTTTATTATGATTATTCTAATTATAACTAATCATGATAATGATTGCTTCCAAAACGCTTTTCCGCTAAATATGGCATTTCAATGCTGCAAAGTCTGCACCTGTGTTACCATGACCACAATGATTATCACTGACTGGCAATCATTGAGATCTAAAACGAAACGTTTATTGGTGTAATGCCAAATTCAATTCACGTCACAAAATTATTTTTGCAAAAACTACACTGTGATACAAGACGGCTTTGTATCGATGCTTCAATCTGCCTTGGAAACCTACATCGGTCGGTATACCTCCTAGATACCGTTTCTGTACGCCTAACCAAAGATCTTCACTATAACATCATAACATGAAAGTTTTCCAGAAGGGGTTAACATGGTTGTCTAAAGCTAATGGATCACACACAAGATGGTCACCAGCAGTAGCAAAGAAAAACCTGAAAACACCAACCAGTTTTGCTACAATTAACAATTTAACATAGAGAATATGGCTGTCAGTTGGCTAATTTTCAAAACATCTATTTTGAGGACTTGTTGGTGACTGTAGACGAACGGCTGCTCTGGGGATGTAACCATCGATAATATTTCATAATGCACTTTGTCTACTATCTTGGGGGAACATAAGGCGCACACAGCTATACCTTCATAGCAGCTTCTGATGCTGTCAAAGTACACATAGTAGTTCTGCTGTGCAAACAAGAGGCTCAGCCACGAGTCAAGGCCGTAGAGAGGCACAATAAACAAGATCCGTACGATGAATCTCTGTTGGTCAGGATTGGTGTAATAACGCAAATGAGAATAGATCTAAAACACAAAACCATGAAACAAATAAACATCAATCAGTAGAATAAAAGCAAAATTAGAAATATCGGCATCCCAAGACAACTTATAATTTTGTCAACATTTTAGACTGGCCAGTCTAAGCAAGTTAAATCACATGCTCATATGATTAGCAACTCAAAGCAAAAGGGGACGTTTCTGGGGATTACAACCCCTAGTCCCCATCCGACTGGTACCTGCTAGTTACCAATTCTTTTTAACTCTTTTATACTGGAAGAATTAGTTCAACATCCAAACACAACACCTTTGAATTTGTTTAATCAAGCCTAAAGCTAGCAGAGACAGCGAGCTCACCTGACGACCAGTGAGGGCAACCGCAAGGAAAACAAATATACCAGACACTGCGTGAGTTGCAGACGTCTGGAAGAACAGCTCATTTTCAAACGATGAGTTTGTCATGTTGCATCACACCTAACAAGAAATATGCAAACCGCACAGTAGGCATAAACACCATCACATTCAAGGCAGAAAAACTCTCTGCACTAAATCAACCACTAATTCAGTTAAATCATGGTTAAATTGACGAAACCGTGTTTTCTATTCACTAACAACAAACGCTACGAAGATTTATCAACACAACATCAGATATCGGCCTAATCCTTGTACAGTAACGAACGAACTAACCTAAACAGATAAACCAATGTACAAGCGTCCAAAGGAAACAACAGAACGGGATCCTAGATGTCACGCAAACAAATATACTAAAGAAGGATTTGTGTATAAAAGCAATAGACCACCCTCTGTGTTATTAAAATCAATTTAATAATATGGATTTATCGAAAAGCTATCTGGAAGTAAAATGCTTACGTCGGGCGGCGGGCGCTACAATTCAGCCACGCAGATAGTCCACATTTTCAACGAGGAATTAACTTTCAGGTTGAGTAATGCCACCCAGAATAGCCAAAAGCCAAAAGGAAGTCTCCAGGAATGTGTGTGAGTGACTTTGGGAGTCGTGTGAGACAAAACTTTCGAGTTTCTTCAAGTCAAGCGAGTCGGATATGCTCCCTGCCCTGTGTCCATTGAGAGAGACGCAGCCATTCTGAACGAAAGGTGACGTCAGGCAGCCTCATGGTGCATCTGCTTTACAGTAAGAGAGGCTCTGACTTATACAGTAATTGAGTGGAGTAACAGTGTGTTATGAACTGACGTAATCGTAGCCATAGCAACGATCGGTAGAGCAAGCGGTTTAGACTATTTTGTATCGAATAATAAAACTAGGAGCAGCTTGAATATGCCCCACTTTAAACTGAAAGTGAAGATTTGATTTGTATTCCAGAGACTACAAAGCAATTTAGAGCCTAAGAGAGCCTACGTAAAGCTAGCGATTGCAGCTGAATTTTATGATGATATGAAATGCCAGAGATGATCGGGGTGGGTGGTAGCCCAAGGGTTAATTTGTCTTTATTTATTTCAATTCTCAAATATTTATATCATAGTAAAATAAGTAAAATAATATCGAAATAAATTAGACGTAAAATTTACTATGCTGCATAGCACTAAAAAACCTACTTACAAGTACAACAGTGACATGCTCAACTCTCGCAGCACATTCCACCTGAGTGACCTGAACTATGCTCTTTGTCATTCGTTTCCCGAACTCAACTAAAAATCCCCTTGTTGAGTCTCCCACTCCTTCCAGAGATTCAATTGTCTAGCCTCTATATGTATTTCGCGCCTATATTCGAATCTGAGGGAACAGAGATTTAAACGCTAGTGTTATCGTTTACATCCTGTGTTTTGTTGAAGTCACGGAAGTATTTCAAAAACAAAGAGTCAATTTCAAAAAATACGTCAACAAATGCAACGTGCAGTAGCTATATGCCACAAGCCAGAACACAAATGCTATTTCATCCACGGATAAAAATAACAGAAGTAGCCATGAACTGCAGTAGCATGCATGTGAAGTTACAATCGTTACTATATTGTAGAAAGTGAAATATATCAGATATCTCCGAGACGCAGGGCTGTAAAGTAGCTAGTTACTTCGCACTTAAAGTAACTTTAAACTGTAACTAGATACTATTTTTCAAAGTAACTCGTAACTTTTCAAAGTTACTTTAGTTTACAATTAGTTACTTTTCACTACTAGATTATAGTTGACCGTGTGTACCTTTTAAGTCTCCAAGCATTCATGCATGCATATAAAGATTCCCAGCAGACAGGTAAATTGCAATTATTTTAAAATACGCCTGTAAATTATACCTTCTTTCTTATACTAACATCGATGAAAGTAGCTTTCAAAGTAACTGTAACTAGTAACTTTTCCTGACAGGTAACTAGTAACTTTTACAAGTTACTTTTAGAGAATAGTAACTTTGAAGAGTAACTTTTCATTTTCCAAAGAAAGTAACTCTAACTGTAACTAGTTACTTTTAAAAGGTAACTTTTACAGCCCTGCCGAGACGCAATGATTTTGTCTACAGTGTTCTGATTGTATGACACATCGTACTTGTCGGTGATGTCGTATAAAACATACAAACTTCAGCAATCGTCAGTATGCGGACGCAAATGATTCTCGAGTGCCTTTTTATTGTAATGTGCATCACCTGTCGACTCTTTAGAGTACTGCGAAACCTGTCTATAATGGTCACTTTTTCGAGCCGAGGAAAATGACCTTTATAGACAGGTGGTCTTTTTGTCTAGGTTGATTTCTATAGAACTAACTAAGTTTCAGTTTAGGATTATGAAGAGTGGCCTTTATACACAGGTGGCTGCTCTAGAGAGGTGGCTGCTAACAAAGGTTTGACTGTATCCCGGTCATGTCGAACATACTGTAATTATAATCTCAATTGTTTTCTAGCATTCGAAAGTAAGCGGGTTTCCCAAACACTTGAAATTCACAGATGACAACGGCCAGCTCGTTGGTGAGTCTCAGATATCGACCAAAGATGGAAGTTTGGAAGTCAAAGCTGAACGATGGTTGACTGGCGGTAGCAATGGAAGAGAAAAACCTGAAAGATAGCAGGTCACGGCAATTTTTAAATGCTATCAGTAATCAAGGCAATTGACGATGCGCAGTCCAAATGCATTTCGGGATGCAAGTGTTTTCTGGCACGTGAGCTTGAGTTGAAATCGACAGCTTTGACATCCAAAACGATCCTCAAAATTTACCATCATTGGCAAGAGTATGGTTGATTGCGTTTCAAACAAAGAATTTTCCTGGCTTCTTCACCTTTGTCAGAGGTCAACTCACTTACATAGCGAAATGCAATAGGACTGCGCATGATGGATTGAATACTGTAAATCATCAGGGGTCTTTTTCATGGACCGGGACTAAAGCGTAGTCCAGGACTAAATATCAAGCCCCATATACACATTTTGGCAATTTATAGATGTTTAATCCTGGACTATACTTTAATCCCGGTCTATGAATAAGATCCCGGCATGAGAACGGAGCCTTGCGCAATCTTATTTGTAAACACGAGGATGGCTCTCATGCCTAATAGCTCAACCTCGTTATCGAAAACCCTATCCATAATACACACCCGACTAGGAGAATGTTTGCTGTTGCGTGATAACTTACTTCTTTTGATGATTTACATTGGCCTTCGAATTGCCAATAAAGAGAGTGCCGTTCGTCATATAATGAAGGCAGCATTCGGTTCGACGGAAGATTACCACTCGATTCATCGCATACACATCACCCAGATCAACAAGATACCATTGATCTGGAGCGACAGTGGTATGAATACAAGAACCCTGAAAGAATACTGGGTTTGTGTCCCCATCAAGGGCAAGGGAACATGGCTTGTCGATGTACATTGAACTCGCATCACAAGTCTTTTTCTCCGCCAATTCGCCTATAAAAATAAAAGACAGCAGAGAATAAGCAATTCATTGGATATTGTGATGAGTTAGCCTCGTCTACACAGCCTCTTTAAATCAACCTCATCTTAACGTACAACCTCGAGTCGTTTCTTATTCCCTTGTAAATGATTGTTATCGAATATTAATATATTATATTCATTCCTGAATGACCTCTCTCGACCCAAGACACTGTTGCTCTTGCTCTCCATTGGATCACTCTTCTTGTTCTACAGAGAACACATTCAGATCTACGCAGATCACACACAACCAGATCGCAGCGGAACAGACCATAATAGATCTCTCATAAGTAATGTTGGTGGACGTGAAGCAAAAGCTTCTTTCGGCACGGTGAAAGTGCCGCTATTTTCCCCATCGGGTTTATGCTATTTGCGACCGGATGTTTCTGGACAGGGTTGGAACAACCCCATGGAACCGAGGATGTTGCGGAGGGCCTGGCGACCAACGCTGTCGAATGCTGAAAGATGACCAAGATGTCCCACTTTCTGGTCCCTCTTCGATGAAGGAAGTGGCGTGGGGTTTCAAGCGTCTTTTTCGTAGGCACTTAGAAGTATAAATTTGCCCTTATTTTATTAATGTATTTCAATCTAATCTTTATCCTCCGTATATAGTGTTTATTGTTGATATTAGTAATCTTACATTTCTTCTGTATTATATATCAGCTCTGTGAAAAAAAAGTTAATGGCTTGTCAGATTGTCTGAATAAATGATGATGATGATGATGCGAAATGAAAAGATTTGCTCTACAGTGCCTCGCTCTTCTTGGACGCCAGCATGCCACTGTATGGGATGCAGTCCAGTGGTGTAGATTGTCGCAACGATCGAACAAAAGGTTGCGACGACAATTTCATATGCTTTTTGCCATTTACCCCCTTTTCCATGGTGCGGCATTTGTGCTTTTAACGATGATTTCCACTGCAATGAAATGTTCCTCGTCCCCTCGTCTTCGTAGCTGCCTATGATCGCGGTGTTTATGTACGGGGGGCAATTGTTTCAATCTGGGGAAATTTAACCAATATTGATCTATAACCATAAGAAATGACAGGGAAACTCACACCTCGAGCAAGCACCCACTATAAGCACAGAATGTTCGAATCAGCATTTGTTCAACTGGATAAGTTTTTGGACTAGCATTTCTTCGCAGTCTCGTTTATTTGACTGTAGCGCTAAAAATATCGCTCTTCTAACGCGACAGGAAGTCGGGTTTTTCATGGTCCGGATCTGAGCCGGGCGCAAGACTGTCGCGCTTGAAGCATTAGAAGAGGACCATGGATCGGAAAAGGGGTAATTGTTGTATTTGTTGAAATCTATGGCAAGAGCAATCGTGGACAACAAATCAACAACGCATGAACTCACAAGCAGAGGCAACATATGGAGTTTGCAAATTCAGAGGCGGTATCCCAATGTTTACTCCTCACAAAAACGGCTTAAAAGTTGAGATGACATTGCCCACTATAATTATATAACTGAATTAGAAGCAGTATGATATAGCACTTTTTAATCGAAGTCTCGTCCATGTAGGAGGTCGTATATCTTGCGCGTGAAGATTGAAAGCCGAGACTTTTGCCTCTCTGATAGAATTTGTAAAAAACTGAAAGCAATCGCTAGCGAAGTAACTAGCTAAGTTTTATGTAATGTAGTGTAGCAAGTAGTTGTAGTGAACTACTTTAAACTTTCCTGTAGTTGTATAGCCGTAGCAAAGTACAAAAGTAAAGTAGTCTGGCCATCAATGGACCGGCAGCAGCCACACAATTACAAATCACAATTTTTTCACCATGTCATATAAATTATTTGTTTCAACCTTACAGCAATTTAAGTGAATATTAAAAGACAGTATCTGAAGCATATCTAAAATGAACTAAATTAAATAATAAGTCACGCGAAATACCTAATCAAGCCACTTATTAGTTATCACCTACTTACGTTCTTGTGTGTAGCTCTGTCTATCTTCGCCTTCCTTCCGTCCAAACAATTGACACTCAAATGTACCATCACCGATCTTGGTAACGTTGGCAAAAAAGCAAAGTGGCGTTTTCAAGCACAAGAAACCACACGACATAAATCGTTCAAGGCTAGCGGACGTCAACAGAATCAACCCCGGTTGTTCGTCAATGAATACCAAACCCTGGCTACGTTCACTAAATGATTTCACAGGATAGACGTTTGAAATCCAAATAATGAATGCTGTAGCGAAGGAGAGAATCAGGTTGCTTTGGCAGTTCATGTTGTCTGATAGTTAATTCTTTATTTCTATATTCTTAATCTCACACGACCGTGATGTTTGTCCGTCCCGAAAGAGAATCAATTTTAATAAAGAACAACTCCTTCAGTCGATCTAAAATTCATTAATTATTTCGGATGTATCTATAGAAACGTAGAACTAGAACCTGTCTGGTAGCTGGTTGCCATAGAATCAATGGCGGCGCCCACCTAAATTACTGGGAAAGTAGAGCTGAGGACCGTTTTCATTGTTAGCTGGGTCCAGGGCAACGCCTTGGTGGGATGGAGGGGCGAAGCCCAAAAATCTTTGGACATGCCTCAATGGCGTTTCAATACATTATTGGTATCAATTTGCAAGTAAACAGATTACAGTAAGTTAATGCAAGCATGTCACTTGTCATATTGTATTGCTTGCTCTGAAAGAGAGTGAATGGAAATGCTTTAACAAAACGAAAATAAACCAAATATCATTTTGTCCGATAGATGTGGTACAATGACGCGTCTAGCTATTTGCATAATATCGAATCACTAACAGATCATACTGTAGAGGTAGCTTGCGGTGTCCAGTGGTTATGAATAATTCCGCCAAATTTCTCAGTTCTAAATGCGGGTCTGTCACGTCTAGTTCAATACTGTATGCTAAACAAAATCTTATCGCGTGTAATTACGACGCCTCCAAATTCTCCCTCCCCAATGACGAGTTTCTTGACGGATTTGGGGGGCAGGACGCGCTCCCCCAGTTCACCCCCTAGCGCCGCCCCTGCATAAAATCTTGTGCTCCAAAAGAAATGCTTTGAATCTAACATCCTTTATCGACCAAGCGTAACATACGGTGGCCCACAGCAGCATCGACAATAATTTCAGGACTGCCGTTTTGAAGAAAGTTTACAGCTACCATAAGAATGTCCACTTCGTTAACTATTGCATTTTGCAGCCTGCGACGGCCGACTGATCAAAATATTTAAGAAAAATCTCGAAGTTCAGTGTCACAAATCGTTTACAGACAAAGAAGTAGTCTTACATAAATTACCATTTAAATTTTAATGCCATGTTTTTCAAAATAATTTTTCTTTTCCGCAGAGCTTTGGCGAAACGCACATTATATTGGTTTACCAAACACCCGACCGAATTAAAATTTATAATTCATGCCATCTGCTACAATTTTAATAAAAATATTCTGAAAAAGTAAACGACAATCCAAAGCAATGCAAACCAATGAAAAATATCACAAAGAAGCATTCCACTGTCTTCCAGCGTTCAGTCTGACCAGCTAAAAGCCGTAAATCGATAAAGGTCGGTAAGAATGAAACATTGGAATCAAATTGAACTTGGAAGTAATTGTCTGGTATTGGACGTTACCGCTTGTTCCACAAGTCAATCCTGTATAAAATAATCCTTAGATGATGTCTTGTTTGGATTGAATAGCTTAGCTTTCGAGCATGGACCTGTGCTTTCCATTAGCCAAAGCTCAAAATATTATAATATTATTAGTTTACCGAACCCTCCTCAAGAAGAATACGAAATACTTTTCTAAGAAACAAAAACAGTATCTTGTTCAGGGAAATAAATTAGACAATAGAGTATTACAAATCGTTTTCTAACGAAGAAGTGCTTAATAAATGCCTACTGCGATGATTGAATGTTGACTTGTTTTCTGCTATACAGGTCTCATACCAACAGCTTTCCTAAGCTGTTCAAATATGAGAAACGTGATAATGGTATGTGGGCCAATTCTCATCCAATTTGGTACAAAACCCTTGTAAAATCCTAGAGGTCCTTCGACTCTCATAATTTTCAAGAAACAGTCAAGTGTTGATGTGTAAGTCCTATTATGTCGACCTTCAATGACCTGTTGGTTCATGACCCTTGTCTTGATGACGTCAACTGGTGATGTCACCAAGGCAGTGACAAGCCCGGCAGTGACTGATGACACCATATGCAACGCAAGGCCTTCATCCATTGTCTTTGAATTGAGTAGTGCATGTTTCGTGTGGTCGTAAGAGGGAATCTGTGATGCTGTCAATATCGCTGCACGTTGGACGGTCGGCACGACGCCACGCCACAAGCCAGTCACTCCCTCAGAGCGCACAATCTCTTGGAAGGCGTGCAGTGTACCACGATAACGAGATGGTTTACCTGCAATAAATAAGACAACACTAGTTAAAGCCAGTTACAGACTAAGGTCAGAGTGGCAGTTTATAAATTCAAAAGTAGAGTACAGTGTAGCCCCGTTAATACCACCTCGGTTTACATCATGACCAGCTCAATATCACTTTAGTTTGAGAACCAAGTTCTATCAGAATCAACTACTTAACTATAGAAATCAACCTGGATAGTAAGGCCACCTGTCTAAAAGGTCATTTTTCTCGGGTCCCAAGGGGGACCATTGTAGACTGATTTCATTATCATCATCATTGTTATATCCCTAAAGATATCTCCGTAAGTCATCAAATAACGCGTAGGGTTTCGAACAGGAAGATCATTTGTCTTCAAGACTCACATCACCTCTGGCCTTACACTGCTGCGTAGGCTCATCATACAGACTACAGATATTGAATGAAATCGAGGCTAACATGAAACAGAGATTACAATTGACAGCATACACATCAATCATCATCGTCTTTTATTAATGATTTCATTGTAATTGTCTCCAATTGGTTATTCGCAGTGAAACTTGTCTATATTGGTCACCTTTGGGACCTCAGGAAAATGACCTTTATAGACAGGTGGTCTTTCTGTCCAGGTTGATTTCTATAGAAAGTGTCATTTTGGGGTTATGAAGAGTGGTCTTTATACACAGGTGGCTGATCTATGGAGGTGCCCACTAATACAGGTTTGACTGTATAACGAAATGTATAGAGATTGTACATAACTGCTTGCAATGGAACTACGCATTTGCATTTTGCAGCGCTGCTTATAATACTCACCCTGTCCAGCTGCTCTGTCGGCTTGTAATCTTATCTTCACTAGATCTGTAGGATTAGCAATGGCGCTACCAATTGAACCAGATATGGCACCGGCGATAATCTTCTTGTAAAGTGGTGTGCTGGTCGCACCTTCTGCTCCAAGTCTCTCTTTGATGGGCTCATACGACCCGAGTCGAATGGTACTGTACACACCTTCTCGCATCATCGATGCAACAACGCTGAAATAAAACGTTGGCAAGAAATTAATGTCTACTGAGTGTTGGCAAATTCAGAATCGAAACCAATTCATCAAATCCTATCTAACAACTTCACGTCTAATAAGAAAACGAGAAACAAGACATACGTAGGTTCGAAGATACGAGAGAGACTTACCCCTTATATAGGCCTCGAACACCTTCATCACGTACTACCTTTACTCCACCACGGATAAAGCCTCGATAATAACGATCTGCGAATATACTGTTATGTTGGACAAGTTCATTG
>OFHS01000949.1:19253-32852 GCA_900245855.1 Calvadosia cruxmelitensis
GGATTCATTTAAATATCTTGGTTCAATCCTGCCATCCATTACTAAGGATATTGCATCCCGCCGCGGTCAGGCCTGGTCAGCGCTACGACCTTTGAACAAACTATGGTCTTCCAACGCATCACCTGAGCTGAAGTTGTCATTGTTCGGCCATACAATCGAGTAAAATATTCTTGTATGGTGCGGAATCATGGACAATGTCCGACCAACAACAGTTGCGTCTCAACCAGGCGTATGACGCAATGTTGAGGCACGCCCTTGGGGTCCATTGGCCAGAGACGCTGGCAACTGAAGCCCTACGTTACCTCACACCATCTGCTTCAGCGATTGTCAAGGAGAAGAGAATGAGGTTGCTAGGTCATCTTCTTAGAGCCGAACAACGGTGCAAGCAACCCATCAACGACGTGTTACAATTCCCGCCAACAATGACCCGAAGAAGAGGTTTTGCGAATTATGTCTCGCACTTTGATATGTTGCGGTGTGATTTTGGTAGTTCGTGTTTTTCCGTTGTGCATAATCGTACGCTGTATAAATCTATGTGTCTAAATGTTGTAAAAAGGAGGAGAAACGGGCAGTTCAACTAATTTGTTCACTGCATTGTAATCATAAGTAAGCCCTCAAAAACAGTGTTGTGAGTAACGCATTACAAAACTAACGCGTTACTTGGAAAAGTTACTTTTGGTGTAACTAGTTACATTTTGTGCTGTAACGTAACTTATCTGGTAACGTGTTACTTTTTTCTGTAACGCGTTACTTCACGATTGCTTTCCGCTACAAGTTCCTTTCTTAAATTTCATAACCCATTCTGCAAACAACTCGACACCTGATTGGCCTATAATTTGTGTGACAGTAACAACAAAAAGCTGTTATTTCCAAAGTGAAAGCCAGAAGAGGGTAATTTGCTTGTGCCAGGACAGGTCCACACTACAAGAACAATTAAGCCGTCGCAAGTCTATGAGCGCGTCATTCTTGAGGATTCTGATTACGATACCAAACGGAAATGTCTTTACCGCTCTTTTGACCATGTCGTGTTGCCATAACAGCGGCTTTATGATGAGTCAACAAGTCAGTTTTGAATTATAAATCTATTGGTTGCCTTACCATTTACAACAGAGAAGGCAGGCCAGGTCACTTGGCTTATTTGGCTCCTCAGATCATCTTTCTGGGAACCCGATTCAAAGAATAAACAAAGCAAAAGGAGTGGCGATCTTGCTTGCTGAGCAACTTTCAGCGTTGGAAATAGGAATTCTCTGCCAGTGTAATACTTGAAAAGTTAAGATTATCTCGCTTTCCCAACCGAGACTATTGGTGTCGTTTTGGTTGTTTGAAACTAAAGTGGCCGTGAAAGTGTGAATAATGAATTCCTAAGTCCTTTGTTCGCACCTCAATCCCTGTCACCGTGTTTGTCACAGCCGAGCGATTGCAGCCACAACCAAGGCCACAACAATCGTGCATTGGACAATTCAACCAATTCACGACACGTGAGCAGCTCGCAACTGGTAAACGGCTCTGTGATTTCAAGGAATAAGAATGATTGGATGTTGTATTTAGATGTTTTGTGAGAGAAAAATCGATTTTGAAACTGAAATTCGATTAATTGACCAGCAAAACATGATTGATTAAAATATCAAATCGATTCACGAAAAAGTTGTCGAAACATCAACACACAATGGGTCTATGATTTCATCAATGCGCTTTCCGTATTTTTATATACCTTGCCCTGCCTTTTACCATTGATATTTAAATGATGTAATAATGGCAGAACGGAAACTGCATGTTCTTTAGAGTTTCTTTGTTTTTTAAATGTTGCTAAAAATAGAAGTAGCTTGTAACTTTTAACGAAAAGTTACATTTGGTTTGAAGTAACTTGTAACGTCAAAAAAGTTACTTTTTTGACTGAGTAACTTGTAACTGTAACTTCTTCTTTAGTAAAGCAAGTAACTTCAAAATGTAACTAGTTACTTATTTTTCGTAACTTTTACATCACTGCTCAAAAAACACAGTACAGTGAAACCTGTCTATAATGGTCACCTTGTGGGCCTGAGGAAAATGACTTCTATAGACAGGTGGTCCATAGAAACTTGTCAGCCTACTATCCTGTAAGTGTGAGACTAGGACTAGGTGGGCAGCAGGGATGGATTAAAGATTTTTCCTGAAGTAAGATTGTAAAAATCTTCTTTACTCTTTTAATTCAATTGAAACAACTAAAGCAATTCTCAAAATTTCAAATGTCAACAAATCCAATTGGCAACTTTAACAATGTTATATATGCTAAACACGCGTTTCTGTCCATTTTGTTCTGATTTTAACTGTTCATGCTTCAATCCTGGTCAGCGATAGCCTCATCAAAGCTGCTGTAGCCATTACAATCATAATCTTCGAGTAGTACATAAGCCATCTGCAAATTGTTTGTCTTGAAGTAGAATACTTTGGTCACCTTTCTGGGAGCAAGGCGATTGCAAAGTTTTGAGTGAATAAACCCAATGATTCAATACCAATGATTCCTCAATTATAAATCTTAATGAAAATGTTAAATAAAAATGAAATAAAGAAGATAAAGAAGATTTAAAGGATCAAAGGAAACATGTTTAAAGGAGACTTGCCATCCCTGTTTTGAATCACCAGACTGTATTCGCCATGGTCAACCCTCAAATCACCTGCTACTCAGGTTACACAATAGAGGATGAACGTAGGCCCTCTCTACAAGGGTTCATATTGCCAAAAAGTATCGAGAGCAAATCCGAATCTTACCGAATCCAGCAGACATACAAGAAATACCAGACAGAGCATATCTCGTGAGGTGGTCGCTAGCAGCCATGAGTAACTGAACACGAGAGCCCCAGCAAAGAGGGAGAGTACAAAGTAGGTTTACAACAGAGGACGAAGAGCCATACTGTGCTTGTAATTCATATCAGCCAGCGTAGTGGATCCAGCGGCGTAAAACAAACCGTATCATTTTACAGATTACTTCCATCCGCAGTCGCCATGTGACAAAAACCAAGACGACGATTCACAAAATGAGATGGCGCGAATTGGTCAAGGGGACTGGACATGATCCTCGCTGACGTAACATCTATATGTGATTTCAATAATTTCATTGACTGACAGTCGGTCAATTAACAACACTAATTTGTACCATTTCAATTGCGTGCAGACAGTCACGACATGGCCTTACGGACCGCTCATAATATATGTCACAGGTTGGTACGGAAGAGAATCTAAAACTTGCCAAATTAAACTTTTGGATAATCAAGAAAAAAAAATCACAACCCCCCAAAAAAAAGTTCATACACCATTTACAAAAATTAGAATATTTAAATATTAAAATTAAACTGAAAATTTGCAACAGTAGGCTACCTCTGTTGAAGACGGCAAGTTAAACAATTATCCAACCGTTTGCGTTGTCAAAACTTGGCTGTTCCAACATCATGCAACATGCTTCTCTTTGGTACCAACACATGATTTGGTTTTGATTTAGTCTATTTGCCAGATGTTGAAAAACATACATACATTTGACATGCAAGGACTTGGGCTTATTTACAGCCTAAAAAGATTTACACAAATTACTATTGCCAAAAATAATTATTAAATTACAAAATTCACAAAATAGTATCATTAAACTTCGAAAGATTAAGATTTCGAAAGAATAACATTCCTCCATTTTACTTTTGGAAGAACAAAGCGACGGACTACACCACATTGTCTGGTACTGTAATGAGCTCCAAAGGAAACATAACAACTTACACTGATTATTGTTAGAAATGTATCTACTTCTATCTACGTGGCATAATTTAATAAATAATGAGCGTACAGTGTGATGTCAGTCCACAACCCTCTAGCCTGCGTGCAGACTCACAGATTTGTTCTCGGGTAAACAGTTTAACCGATAAACAAATCTGTGAGTCTGCACGCAGGCTAACAACCCTCCGATTTCTACCCGTTAAAAATTCGACCCACAACAAAGACAAAGAATTCACTTGAATAAGATTCATTTTATATTTTCACGAATAAGCTAAACAGGACATCAGTCATGCATAACCAATCTCAAAAGACATCTAAGATGGCGAAGACCAGTACATGGATCAGTTGGTGTCAATGATTTCCGTGTCTTCCCGGACAAAGAACTCAACAGTCTCCTCTTCAATCTCGTCATTAGCCTCGTTCTCATGTTCAGTATCAACACCTGAACAACAAGAAACAAACGTAAATGAAATCAACGCAGATACGAGGCATGAGGGCAGTAACATGGAACAGATTAACTACAACAAAACAATGACAACGGCAGTGAATCTTACCTCCGCGCAGCATTACTCGCCGTTCTCTCAGGTCTTCCCAGGCAGCCGCATGGCGCGATCGAATTTCCATGTAATCATCCATCATCTGCCGTCGTCTGTCGACAATTTCCTGCGCACATCAAGAAAACGGAACAATAAATCTCAAGAAGGGATACGTCATATGGATGCAATGAATCAATATTTCAGACCAATTATTTGAAGCGAGGATTTAGCTGTCAGGGAGCCAAACAACAGCCGCAAGACCTCACCTTGGAGGCCTTTGTCTGTGACATTCTGTCTTTCGCCTCAAAACCCTTTTGGTACTTCTTGAGGTTCTTCTTCAGGTTAGTGATGTCAGTGTCTGACAAGAGCGTCGGTGGACGAGGTCTCCATCGGAATTGACAGAACTGATCCATGGGATGTCTCTGCATGAGTCGGCCTTGGAATGACCACATGATGTAGCCATTGTCCACCTTATGAGCCCACCAACTGACAGATGTTGCGACAAAACGTCCCGTTGAATCCCACTCAACATCCGTCGCCATGAAATGCTCATCGCTATTCAACAACGTCAGATCACCAGCATCATAGAATTCTAGAACACCATTCATTCTGACAACAAAAAGCAAAACAAAATACCACCATCAAAAAAGTTGTGAAAGTAAGCAGCTATTTGCAAAACAGGGTTGCTACCAAAGCTACAACTCACCCTCTCAGACCAGCAAGAACAACGAACTGTCCAGCAGGGGACCAGAAGATGCTGTTCACAGTTTTACGTTCGAATTTTTCTAAGAACAAAAAATTGTAAATGAATTTAATCTGACATTGCAACAAAGAAATGCAAAGAAGTCTAGAAATAATTGAAGGGAAAGAGAGAGCTATGCAACAATTTGTCACTTACTGAGCAGGGTTACTTTTCCGAGACTTGAATCATCCAACGTATAGAATGATGCACATATGTTCGGTGCATCGCCGTGGATGACGACAAATTTGCAACCGTTGGGCTCCCATTCAAATGCCGAGACACTGTCTGAAGTGGACAAAGCAACAACACATATATATAATAAACAAATTAGGTCAAGCTGCAAATATTATTGGGTTGGCCAGTGGCGTATTTCCAATAATTATGATGTAATGTCATTATGCTAAAGTGAAACCTGTCTATAAAGGCCACATCTGGGACCTGAGGAAAATGACATATATAGACAGGTGGCCTTTCTGTCCAGGTTGATTTCTATAGGAAGTGTCACTTTGGGGTTATGAAAAGTGGCCTTTATATACCAGTGGCCACCTTATAGAGGTGGCCGTTAATACAGGTTTGACTGTATTGTATTGTAGAA
Source organism: Calvadosia cruxmelitensis (assembly GCA_900245855.1). Lineage (NCBI taxonomy): Eukaryota > Metazoa > Cnidaria > Staurozoa > Stauromedusae > Kishinouyeidae > Calvadosia > Calvadosia cruxmelitensis. The sequence continues at coordinate 24,865 of OFHS01000949.1, forward strand.
GACGAAGACGGCGGCCTTCACATTCCTTATATATTTGATAGACATGTTGCTTGTCCCACAACCGGGAGAAATGGCAAAGTGCCAAGCACTACATAATGTCTTTAGCAGTGTTAGCCAGTAACGAAGTAGTTTTACTTCGTTACTTTACTTAAGTAAAATAAAAAGTAATTTACTGGTAACGAAGTAAAAATTTTTGAGAATAATTTTCTAATTACTTTTCCTAATATTTTTTAGAAAAGTACTTTTTTACTTCGTTACTTTCGAGTGCTCCAGGAAAATTACTTTCTTTTCGGAAACTGAAGGACGCTGTCCTTTTGTTTCTCAGACAACAGATCTTGGATGTTTCAGCTGTGTTTTGACTCGCGGTTTAGACCTAAAAATCACGTGTTATCAGTTGTCTCCGTTGGCAGGAATCACATGCTTTCCGAACTCTTTAAATGTGAGCACAATTGGCTGCCAGTGACAGTATACAACTGACTTTCATTACCGTTTGTGTTATTTGAAATTACTTTACTTTTCTCAGAAAAGTAGTTTTCAATGGCATTACTTTTCTACTTTACTTAAGTAACATATTTCAAGATTACTTTTCTGGCTACTTGAGTAAAAAGATGAGATTACTTTTTACTTTTACTTAAGTAAAATTATGCAGTACTTTGGTGAACACTGGTCTTTAGTGCCAGAACCCTATGTTGTGAGACACAGCATAGAACAAAAGACAGACTAAGTTGTTGAATGATTAGGTACAAATGGCAAAACGGATAATAGAGAGATGACACAGCTACATATTCTTACCGTCATGTGACTATACAATGACGACATCACGCTCACATTATCGTCACACGTCAGCTACTTGTTGTTCAGTTCTCCTCTTATTGATACCATACAGTCAAAAAGAAATTATAAAATACCTTTCATGTCGAGTGTGTCAACAGGGATCTCTTTCTCTCTCATTTTGAAGATTTCCAAGTTGTAATAGACAGCCTGGAGACAGAAACAAACACATCTGATTAGGTGGCTGCACTTAAAAGAGCCTTCCAATAATAGGGGCATTGCAGTACAGTGGTTGCCGCTTAATACAACCAGTTGCCAAAAAAAAACCCGTTATAAACCCAAATCATTGGGCTCCCAAAAGTTTCCTGCACTGTTCTCCTAGCTAGCATCATTTCGTTTTATAAGATCAGCTGCATAGTATCATCAAAACAGAGTTGTCCCGGGGTGGTTTTACGGAGCAGCTACCACTGTGCATAACTTGAACATCCTGTACTGCATGCGTGGTAATAGACATACGGGATAGCCCACAGAACAAAGAGAATTCAGAGAGCAAGGCAAACGAATGTGTTCACTGCCGTCTCTCACAGCAATCTTGACTAACATTACTGGCACAGGAGCAAACACAGTACAATTACCTTTTTACTTTTCGTGAATCGTTCAACTTTGACGCCAAGATAGTCACCCTTCTTCTGCCAATTCATCTTGCACTAAACAAAAAACGAAAAGCAACAAATGAAACAAACAACTCCACATTGCGTTTTAGTGTTCCTTGGTAGAATAAACAAGCCTGCTTTCTACATACGTCAGCAACATTGAACAGGTTCTTGACTCGAATGTCTTTCCTACTCGGGATTTCCATAATTGACACACGAGCAGGCGTCTCTTTATCTTCAGGTACCCAGTAAGAGATCACATTGTCAGACGGCGACCAACAGAAGTCCCTGCAGTGCAAAACACATATGAACACAACTGAAAAGGAGGTGGAAATCAACAAACAAGAAAGTAATTAACAAAGAGAGGAATTGACCTTGCGACATAACAACCAGAAGCCATGAAACTCCAATTCTTAATACTAGATGATGCATAGAAACGGAAGTTACTAAACGTGAATTGTGGGGTGTAGAAATATCACTTGTACAATGTGATGGATGTAACCAGGATTACCAGACACTTCCTATTTGCCAAACCATTCCGGATTTATGGGTCATGAAGAGCTACATGTTAGAAACCGAGATTGCTCAAAGTACAGAAAAAGTGGCGCGCCGGGGGAGTCGAACCCACGACCATTGGATTGCCGGTCCACTGCTCTGCCGTTGAGCTAGACACACCTTACTAATCTGCACGAACAATCTCCCTTATATATCTGCCGCCGAGTGAGCCTCGTTACGTCGTCGTGTGCCGGCCATTTGGAACACAACCGCCTTCATTTTACGAACCACCATGAGTTGCTTTGTAGAGTGTCTAATGTAAACAGACACTCTCCAACACTACATTTGCTTGAACCATCTAAATTTGCTAGCACCATGGATTGTTTGCAACAAGAGTAGAATCTATTGACACTTCAGACGACCCTGGGTAGACATACTACTACTTCAAAAGGTGAAGTTATGCTCTTCTACACTGCTTTCTTGTGTGCTACGCAACAATGTAAATAGTGTTGCAAGCATCAAAAAGAGAAGTTTATCTTCTTCAATTGAATTTAACTCACTTGATGCCTTGTATCTTGATGCTTTTCTTCTCCACTAAGCCAAAGCTCTGCAAACACAAATGAGGAATTTAGACTAAGAGAGCACCTGGAGCAAATGGGGCTTCATATACCAACGATATCAAAGCAGTTGTAGCAACACTCAACGTTCATTGGATTCCTTGCTAGTTACTATTGCCAAACAGGATAAAAACTGTAGATCCATTGTATAAAGGTCTGAGATTGGGGAATGGAGGGTTGCATTGCCACAGCAAAACACATTTTATTAACCGACAATGCCTAAATAAAAACATCATGTTATAAATGTCGATTATTCTCTAAGCAATGCGTCGAGAGACAGGATATCCTTGGAAGAATTTTTAATGTTGTAATTGTAATTGCTCTCTTGTTGGTTAGGGAAATATGATAGTAATCTTTCTGTTTGTTTTTAACAAAATTATAAGATTTTTTATAAAAGTTAGAGATCAGTCGCTAACCGGTGTTTCGTAGACACTGATACTATTGAGTCCTAGACGGGCAAAATACTGGCCACTGCAGCTCCACCTGTTGAGGAAAACAAAAAAAGTCAAAAACATATCCAACAGAGCACATCCATGGTGGCAAAGTGAGAAAAGATTGAGAGGGAGTAGAAAGCCCAGGAGCAAGACATGATGTCAATGTTAACCCTTGCCTGCTCATAAAACTAGTTAAATGAAGACTTGAAGTCGCTTTATCGATTGCTGAGTGGTTGATTGCTAGAGACTAACAACCTGATTGGTTATATGTTGCTACTTTTGACTTATTTCAAAAACGTGTATACAGATACCGTCAATAGCAGGACAAGGGTTAACGTACTTGAATATCGGCCATTGTGAAGCATCGTCAGCAGGGAAGCCTCGTTTTTTGGCTCCGCTTCGGACATCCCATATGATAATAGCCTGTAAGATAAAACAATATTGGTATCAACATGAGATCGGACAAAATGCACATAACCAGGATCAAAACCTTCAAGTAGAATCACAAGCAACGCTTAATCCTGTTCGATACTCAGGAGCTGTTCTCAACGACCTGTCCTGTCTGCTTAATAATCACAACAGAAGCATTACATCTTTACACAAAACAGTTTATTAGACCACAGAGCAGCATAAATGTGGAGGGCGAGACAGAGAGTAACAAGCAAGACAAGTTCTGAGAAAAATTGCCTTCATAGACAGGTGGCTTTTCTGTCCAGGTTGATTTCTGTAGAAAGTATCATTTTGGGGTGTTGAAAAGTGGCCTTTATGCACATGTGGCTGCTCTAAAGAGGTAGCTACTAATACAGGTTTTACTGTACCTCCGAGTCATCTTTCGAATGAATAGCAGAGCATGTGACAAGGTACCTGAAACAAGCGACACAGAGAATTAGTAAATAAAAGACTAGTAATAAAAAAGAATCAATCGTTCCTTTCAACGCACTGAGCATGGCAATCTCTGAATAATGTCAATTAAAAACAAAACACAGTACGCACAAGACTTCAACAAATGTAGAACAAAAAATGTTGTTTTACGACATACGCATAGATAACAAAACTGGCTATGAAGCACAACTATCTTCTTTGGAAATGTGCCATACGATGTTAGAGATAAAAACGTACCGTTCACAAGGTGAGAAATCGATCATTTGAACGCCACGGTGACTAAACTTTTCGATTTTACTAAATTCTGGACCGCCCCAAATGGCAACTCCCTGTTGATGAATTGTTGCAAAGTATTTTCCTCTAGGAGACCACGTAGCATAGGTTTCTGTCCATCTCTAGGAAAAGAAATGCAATTATTTATAGAACATAAACTACGTTTGCAAGCAAGTTGATAAGATTTAGATTTCTAATTGTGGCAGATATGTGGAGGACAAAGAGACGGACATGGAGGCTTTCGCATTCCACATAATATATATTTGAGAACGAAGTTGCTGGTCCCACGACAGGGAGAGCTGGCAGAGTTCCAAGAAGTACATATGGTCGTTGGTGCCAGAGCTCTATGCGTGAGACACAGTGTAGATAAGAGGACAGACAGAGCTATTAACACGACGAAGTACGAGCGGCAAAGAGAGTGAATACAGAAAGACAAGGCTACATATTCCTACAATCACAGGACTACACAATGACGACATCAAGTTCACACTGACCGCGCATCAGTCACTACAGATACGATGGAGAATAGCCAGTCCATCCAAAGGCTCCAGAAGGTAAGAGAATGATATTACAAAATACAAGACATTTTTAGAGAGTGACAAAGGACGCTGATTGTAAGTCTGAGTGCTGACATAAATGCTTGATGAGACCGACACAGAACCAGTTGAAATATGCACAAATAACTTGGAACTGTTGTTGTAAGATGCTTTTGCGTAAATCAAGACAAAGAACATACAAAATGTTATGGATAGTTGACAGCAAAATCAGTGTTCTATAACGATACTCACATCTCTTTCACTAATTAAATTCTGACCGCTTGATGTATTCCAGTTCACGGCGACCTTTTCCCCGCCAGCGTGAATAATGGAGTATTGGTCATTGCAATCCGGATCAAGAAGCCAATATTTCAAGTTACCCTGAACATGGAAAAATGAGAAACCGTAATCAACATGGAGCGTACAGAGCTTAACCCTTGTCCTGCTATTGACGTGTATACACATTTTCAAAACAAGTCAAAAGTAGCAACACATAACCAATCAGATAGATAGTCCTTAGCAAGCAACCAATTAGCAATTGGTGAAGCTACTTCAAGTCTTCATTTAAATAGTTTTACAAGCAGGACAGGGGTTAACATGATTACAAGGCAGAGTGAACCAAAAGTGATGACTGCAAGTGTACTGGAGCATTCTGACAAGAGATCTTCTTTGGATCATTCGATCCCTGGTTTAACCTTCATCAAAGTTTTTATACACGAGCTAGCATCATGCTGCTAATTTTGAGAAAATTAAACACATCTAGCACTGAAGAGGACTAAATCAACAAAGCTACCAATAGCAAAACCCAATAAGATAGATAGCAAAACGAACATCAGAAAACAAAACAATTTTACCCTTTCGACGTATGGCTGCTTTGCTGGAGGATCAAATTCTTGAGGAACATCACTGTACCTGAAAAAATAACCGGCAGTCCATAGGATTAAATATTTTAACCAGAGAGGCATACTTGGACCGACGTACATGGCGGCACAAAACAGTCAGCAACTTACCGGTCGAAATCAGAGAATACATTGACTGCAAAAGAGTGGTTCTTGTCCAACTTGAAGCCGTTTGCTGTCTTGACGGCTTCTTTGGCATCCTCAGCATCAGAAAACTCCAGGAAAACATAGCTAACGAAAGCAACATACTGGCATATAACAACAAATAGCAGTCATCCGAGCTATTCTAGTTTATAGCAGACACGACTAGGACTTAGGCAGAGGCAAGCACACCTGCCCCTAGTTGGGATGTTGATATCCCACAAGGCACTACATTACCAGCTTTCAGTTGTCAGTAGAAATTGCTCAGCCCTAAACGAAATTGTCTCGGCAAGTGGACTACAATTCCAATCGCTATCACAACTATTGAACCAATGCTAGACAGTCAACATGCAACTGATAGTTGACTCTTTAGCTGTGCGACATCACCTTGCTAACAAGCTAGGGCGGGACCACTACAATAAACTAAACTTGACATCTCAATTTAGCAATAACAACAACAAAACACACAAGCGCTCTTATACCCTTTCGTTTTTTCATTCTCCAGGGGATAATAGCTTGACACTATTTTACCAAATTTTGAGAACACTTTGCCAATGACAGCTTTCAGCTTTTCTAAGCGCTCTGGGCCAACGACCGGAATGTTGTCGACTATGACGACAGAGTCAAGACCGTCTGTCTCCTTCGGCTCATCTTCCAAGATGTCATACAACAGCTCTTCAATGAAATAGAAACAGGGATAAAATTAGACGTAATGATAATAAACACAGATAAGGGATATGTTACAAGACGTAACTAGTGTCAACTCAATGACATGCATTCTATTTCACTACAGCTGAATAGGAGACAGTAATAGACAGTGCTGTGACTAACTTCGTTACAAGTAACGAAGTTACTTGTAATCGTTACTTTTTGAGTAACTTTTGGTGTAACTTCGTTACTTTTAGAACTGAGTAACTTGTAACGGTAACTAGTTACTTTTGGGCAAGGTAACGAGTAACTTTGACTAGTTACTCTTGTTGTTTACCACAAAGTTACTTCTCATTTCTGGCAAAATATCGAAATCGTGATCATACACAATGAAAACAAAAGAAACCACAGCATCAGGTTTTCTGATCGATCTTCAAATCAACGAAATCGTAATTATTTCCAACAGCAGCTACGTAACTACGATTACGAATCTCGGCTGTGAAAGCGAAGAAATAAAGGTCGTTTGGCAGCAGTTCAACCTACATAGTTCTGGCAAAAAGCAATAGTCATCTCATCAATGAATCAAACACCATCGTCCGACCAACTTTAATTTGATTTCTCCGTAAACTGCGAACGATTGTGATCCAAAGCTTGCTTCTTTCCCCGTCTTACATTGATTTGTCTTTCTTTGGTGCTAATTTATCAGTCAGGATTTACTGTGATTCATGGCGAATTTCATAAAATAACTGCATCAAAACTTCAAAAGAAAGCAAGAAGTTTGTCGGAGGTCCTGCGGCCCGACTGTGATGACTGCGATCCTTCGTAGCTGTCAGCCATATTGATGTAGGACCATGAGGATGGTGAAATTTGCATAACAGGCAGACTGCGCTCTGATTGGTGCAGCAAACAATAGGCTGAATATGGCTGCTTGCTGTGCTGGAAAGCAAGCTTGTGATAGCACACGTTTTGATCGTAACTATTTTGAATGTGGAATGGAGAGTGGTAAAATTTAACGATTTCAAAAGGAGCCAGATTTCTCATGCAATAGTTCTCTACTACTCTAGCATCTAGAAAAAATTAGCGGAAATACAGGCTACTAGGAAGAAGTTTAAAAAAAAGTAACTTTAACTAGTTACTTTGAAAATAAAGTAACTTCTATCGGTAACTAGTTACTATTGTGAAAAGTAACTTGTAACTGTAACTAGTTACTTTTTAAAAGTAACTTGCACAGCACTGGTAATAGATGTATTTTGTACGCCAGAGACAATATTCCGAAAATGATTTTGCGCCCTATGTCTCTCTTTGATGCGATTACATTCTGTTGTCCTGATGCAGTTATCAGATTATCGGCAAGAGGGATTTCAAGGACAGTTTAGGAGGCTTTAGAGACTTATGAAAATCCACCCAATAGGTACTCTACAATGTTGCAGCGTTTGCATCAAATGCATGAATCACGGAATTTAACTGCATCTGAGAACAATTTATGTCATAGGCCGTTCATCACGGCACGCGACGACACCTCAGACAACTCATTTACTCTTGGCTAACAACTGTGTGCAAACAATCACATTGTTGCGACAGGCAATTATCACTTCAGAGGTGGGACGAAAGCACTTTAAAAGCACTCAAAATTCCTCCG
>OFHS01000950.1:4974-23804 GCA_900245855.1 Calvadosia cruxmelitensis
AACAATATAAAAGTAGATTTAATTTAGTTTAAAACAAATCAATTCGAAGATCGGAGAAACTGTTCAATCAAGATAGCACCGGCTCAGAAGAACATTCGACGATTGTTGGCTTCAACCGCGGAAACTTCACCGATAAGACCTCGTCCTCTTATTGTATTGATTAATGTCAATATTTAATATTCGTTTTATAGATAGCTGATTAATGAAATTGAATTCTCTTCTGTTAGCGAATTAAATGAATGCAAGAATATCAGTCAGACCTGCGGTGATCTTGAATTGACGTCCACTAGTTCGGAGCATACACAGTATTGACAGTATATAACTATATATATTTTACGCTACAGTATATGCACAGATGCAAGTATTGCATTTGCAGTGATTGCGCTGAGAGTAGTCAATTTGTCTCGTAGTCTAGTATCACAAATGCCGGAAAAATTAATATCCCTTTGCAGGCTGCTTCGTAATCAGCACTTTCTATTCATAACCCGGATAGAAGAATTAATTACCGAATTCATGGAATCTAATAATTATTTGAGTAGTCTGTTGTATATAACGGCAATCCAGTTCTCTTGGCAACGCTAAAGTACCAGCCATGTCTTGTGTGAAGAGTTGGCACAGACAAGAAAGCTCGAACGTTCACACTATTCCTGGTACTCACACTGCTACGTATTCACTATAGTCACTATATGGCTTCCAAATTCGTGAGCTCAGTTAACATTTGTCGTCTATTCGTATTAAACCATGAAAGGCACACAGGCAAGGAGACCGCGATCGTGGTCGGCGTTGTTGTACATAGGGAAACGCATCTGCGCACGATTTGCATCCCATCAAGCAGAGACAGTCGCGATAATCCAGTGCAGCATCTCTAGCACCAAGCGTCGAATAAGCTGCAGGTGTAGTGGGCAGTGCAACCCTTGCTGCGTCGTCCCATGTGACAATCAATGTTATTCGCCTGCAAAAACAAGAGTTGCAAGAATGCAAAGAAGTATAAGATAAGCTAGCACATGTATGTGTTAATGAGAACATAGTAGAAAGACTACATCTATAGATAGATGTGTCTTTATTCGAATAAAAAATTGAATTACCGAATAAGAATACATGAATGGAAGGCCTAAGTAAATAGGCTCTTATACCAGACAGATAACAACAAATTTGTACGTTTCTTACAATGGAAGCGCAGTGCTCTTTCAAGCGGCGTTTGAAGCCGATAACGGGGATGACGATACCATGCATGCCATTTTGCTTCTGCATCAAACTATCCTGAGCTGCTCACAAACATTATACCTCACATGAAAGAGGCATTATGAGGCGGGGGAATATGCAAACGAGGCTGTGCTACACGGCCACAAAAGTGTCACTTGATTATTCGTCTTCAACTGGTTTGTATATACGTAATTGTTATTTAATTGTTGTTTAGAAAACCTTATTTTTGCCAACAAACTGTTACTGATTTGGGACTGTCATGTAATTCTCATGGAAACCTAGCCCTCTCTCCAACATTGGGGAATCTTTAGCTGCCCTGTGGGGGAAAATTGAGCTCGTAGATGTGACAATCTCGGCTAGAATATCGTTTAAACCAGGCATCGCTACTCGTGATGGATGAATCTAGATGACGAGCTGATTGCAACATTATGAGGCTCAGAAATGCGCTACTGATCTCAGCTTTTATATAACTTATAGATATTTATGCTGTTTGGTTAGCCCCAGTATGATAAGCCTAGTCGCTCGTCTGAAATTGTTTGGTGCCAACCTTGGTAATTCTTGGGACTCACTTAGCCAATTAACAATTGGCATTTCCGTAGCTCTATGCTGTTGCGAACACATGTAATATTTTATTGACAGTGTATCAGTGCCTCTCACCCTTTTGGAATATTCCCGATGTGTCTCACTAGCTCTGCGGCATCGGCATTGTTGTTATGGGTATCGAACCGTTTGGAGTTAATCTTCATGTCTGAAACTGCAACGAAGAAATAATTGTGCAATGGATTATACTGTTTGTGTGTAGTACATTGTGACAAAAGAGAGCGAGATTGCACTGGTGGTCTGTGCACATGCTCTCTGTGTACAGTTTTCTATGTCAATGTACAGCTACATCGATGCGATGTTATGTTGAGACGATCTGCCTTAACTTTCCACTCCGGTGCAGAAGATATATGTCAGGTAGTTGCAAAGCAGATAATTCCAGTATTCATTGAGCTCTGAGGTGATGGAGCACTTCATAGTTACATTGGTCAAAGATGGTTTCAATGGCGTTTCCTATTAGATCAAGAACCTATAACCAACGGCGCTGCTTGTTCTCCGTGCTCAGTTTACTCAGCATGGTAACACGGTATCAGACTATCTGAAAAGCAGGGAGGCTTCTTTGTGTTCTTTCGTTTTATTCTTAAAATGCAGTCATTGCTTCCATAATCACTATACGATAACATCAAACCATACAAATGTAGCCAGGGTGGAGCACTGAGCCAAATAGGTCTGCATGATGCGAGGGCTTTCAAAGCAGAATTTACTTCTGACACATTGATGGCAAAATTGAAGCAATTGAACTATAAGCAATTGATAACTTAATACATAGGCACTCCATTCAGTAGGCAACATACTTCTGTCTTCTGTTCAATCAATTCAATGGTCACTCGTCCTATATTTTACTACTCCACCAGTGGCGTCGACTTATTGAATTACTATAGGCTACAGCTGATCTGCTTTAAGGTTATCAGTGTTCCGTTTGTGATCATGGAGAAATGCCGTATATATTAATAATAATAATATAATAATGATGATTTGCTCAAAGTAGGCATCACCATCAAAGAAGCGGCCTCCCTGGCGCTCAACAGAGATAGATGGAGGAGCACAGTGAACAAGTAGTTATAATCAAGCCATGTTTCCTCGAGGAATAATTTGGGCGTCTTAAGTAGTAGTTTATTTATTTATATAGCGCTATTTCAAATCTGGTTGCTCAATAGCGCTTTACAAGTTTGGAAGCTAAATCTGATGTACAATTGAATAAAATCTATACAACGTATACGGATAAGGAAACGTATAAGGAAACTGCTTTGATAAAATACAACAATATGGTAAAAATCATAAAAATCAAATTAATTTTAAAAAGGTGAGTCTTCACCAGACGTTTGAAGTCCACAAGCGAGTGCGTGGACCTTGCCTCAGGAGGTAAGGAGTTCCACAGCAGAGGTGCAGCATATATGGAAAACGAGCGGCTGCCGTTCAGGTGGATATACTCCATGCCAAGACTCATATCACGTCATTAAAACATCGATGCCATTGTTGTTCGTAGTTAAGTTAACGTCCGTCTTTCGAATGGGTCCAATGCAAATATTGGAATAGTCTCGCGATCCAAAGGGGGAATGCTATCAGTGTTCTGGGAACATTACCCTGCGTAGACAAGCTTGAAAATACTTTTAATTTGTGAATAGGACTTTTAAAGTAGCGATTATAATTAATTTTTAGGTTCACGTACAGATAATTTTATTGAGTAATTTGTAGATATAGTTCTAGACATGTTTTATCATATAAAGTATCGATGTTTATTTATTTACCTGTAGATTATTTTAGCAAGGATCACGTTATTCGAACGTTTCTACAGCTAACGGGATCGATTGAACGGAACCATTGCCTACAACTGATGTTTGAGTTTATGTCGAGGGCAGCTCTAATCTATCGAGGAATAGGATTGATTCCGTTGTTTTTAAATGATCTAGATATTTTGACAATGTTATCAAACAAGCGTCAATCTCACAAGCATTTGTGTTTCTTCGTCCTTTGAAGAGATCAGTACAATGGTCTTCTGGTACGAGCTCAATGACGGTCACGCCCCTTCCAGTGATTGACATGACTTCTTTGTCGATTTTGATCTTTGCAGGTGGTGTGACTAATGTACCATTCACACTATCATAATACGAGTAAGTTTCCATCTCAATGTTGAATCTCTCCCATGACCCTACAGAAAAAAAGAAATGAAAATTGATTACGTTATAGAATGTGTTATGTCTACAGATTAAGTAATAAGACAAGGATAATCCACAACAGAAAAGAACACAACCGGGTGCTAGCTAGAGCAGTTGAATATCATCGAGCATGCGGTCAAGTGAAAACGAGGTTACAAGAAGACGAGGTGCGTTCACATAAAATACATAACAGAATGGTCAGCCCTTTCAACTAAAATACGAACGCCTTCAGCAACAAGTCCAAACTGCAATCAACAGATTTTTATGGAAACCATGAAGTCTAGGACCACATCATGTGCAGCAAACAAACGTATCTAATCATGTACTGTAAACAGGAGGGTTTACTTCGACATCCAATTCTGCTACAAACCTTCCTTCTTGTAAAATGTGAAGCTTTCAACGCTCGGCCTTGGCGTTATCAAAAGAGGAAGTTCATTTTCCATCAATAAGCGAAATACGTTGCATGTTAAAACATTACTCGCGTTGCTTTGACCCAAACCAATGTAAAAGCAATCGTAAAGAGCAAGACATCGTTGAAAACATTCACTTGGCGCTCTGCATGAATTCCTTTGTAATTCCATTGAGGGTAACATAGCGTGTTTTTCCACTGGACTGAACGCCATACTGCTAGCAATATCACATCGTTTCGAAAAGACCGAACGAAAAATACAGAATGCAAACAATAGGTCTGTGAGTATAGATATAGTTATACAAGAATAGTTCATGTTAGCTCCCAAGTTAACTGTCTCCTTCACAACACTTAAGAGCTTGCCACTTGCTTGCTGCTCCTGTGCGGTCTTTCTGCATTGAAATAATAGATCAACGTATAACTAACCTTGTTTATATCGAAGCTCAATCCTCATCTCTAGTAAACTGCTGATTCGATTGATAAAGATGAAAACATGATAATAAAATATTCATGAATGTTTATGGTTTATGGCATTTTATAAAACGGACGATGAACTGTCTATTGGCTGACCATTGATATCCGTACATCATTGGATGGCGAAATAATACAATTATTGCTCTGGCTACACTAAAAACAAAGTGTTCTGAGTATTCACAATGCAAAAAAATATTGGTCCCATTTAAAGTTCTACTGCCACCAAATTTGATATTTCACATGTGGATAGAGATCGATCAGAAAATACGATTGGAAAAAAGAATGTTTCCACTGAGACATCCCGCAGAACCAGAGATATCAAGCTCTATAAACATCGAATTCAGAGAGCATTTACTATCAGCGAAAAGAGGGGAAGATCGAAACGCAAGTCATAGAATCGCTAACAAAGTTAGTACGGGAAATTTCCCTTTTATCAACTTCAAAAATTCGCGCTGCTGTTCTCGCGCATTCGACACAACTCATTTTGACACATATTAATCTCACATCTATAGGCTTGCTGTTTGTTGAAAATTGTTCGTTTTAAATTAGGTTTAGCATGGTAAACGTTACATTTTCTCCAGTTCGATATATTACTGTGTGTCAAAATGGGTTCTGTCAAATACGCGAGAACGGCAGCGCATATTTTTTAAGTTGAAAGAAACGAAATTTTCCGTACTAATTACTCTGTCATAGAGATTCCGGCCTGGGTTTCGACCTCCGCCCTCTTTTCGCTGGTAGTAAATCTTCTCGGAATTCGATGTTCGGAGCTTGATATCTCTGGTTCCTATGTCGCAAGCAGCCAGCAGCGATGTTTCGCAGATGAAAGAGACTGGCACTACTTGACAACACATCCCGCGGACCAGAGACTTATGATTGCACCAAGAAAGACAGATTGCAGAGAAGGAACACTGCGCGTTACGTCATAGCCATGTCTATTCCGGCGACGCCAATATCCAGTCGATGGACATCAGCATCATCATCGTCATCATCCTTTAATCTGTTTATCCGATAAGCTGAAACAAGCTTTTCCACGGGGATACAACCATGAGGAAATTTCACGAGCATTGCCAACGACCGATAAAATCCGTAATAAACAATTGATAGTTCTCTTCAAATGAACATCTTGCATTTGCTTTAATCCACTGTGATGTCATTCATTTATATTGTTTTTTTATTTATTTGTCAACAGATGTTGAGAAGTGCATACATACATGTGCATGGCAAGCAAGTATATGCAAGAAGGACTTGTACTTACAGCCTAAAACGATTTACAAAATGTTGAAAGGTTGTCAATAGCTAGCTTACTTTAAATGAATACAGTGATTATGACGACATTATATTATCTGGCAATGAGTTCCAAAGGGGAATGACTCGATTACAAAAAGAAAACATTGCACTGATTATTGCGAGGAATTTATCAGTTTGTACTTCGTATAGCTTTGAATGTCCAGGTAAAGAATAGATGCTAGTGAATTGCCGTTGCACGCTTTCTATCTGCTTGATGTCTTTCAGCATGCAGGTTATGACTGTAGCAATCACCATAGTTACAATATTAACAATGATTTATTCCTTTAGCATCGCCTTATTATTAGCCTCAATTTCATGTAATATAAATTTGTTCCCAGTCCTCTCTCTATTGCAGTTACTTCCGCTTGTCAATCATAACCACTATGTAAAGTCAGTCCCTGCAGGTAACCTTATTATTATTCATTATTATTATTCCAAGTATACAGCAAGTTGCATAACGTTTCATCACTGTTTCGTATCTGCTTCTTGTCTGCCTTTGTCGTAACGATTCCAAGATATATACCACAATCGTTACATGACTCCAACAAGAATCTGACATCAGAAAAATATGCTTGAATTAGGAGGATGGGATTGTTCGAGGTAAAACATTTTAAAATCAGGAATGCACCCGATTGAGCTTTGACGACGATATACGAGCAGTGGTTTGAAAATTTAAAATCAGATGAAACGACAATGCCAATATCACTACAATATGATCCACTTGTTGGACTTGATGTTCCTTGAGGAAATACACACATTTGGAAATGTTCATGTTGCCACTCAATCAATAAAAGAAAACATTTCTCTTGTGCACTTCTTGCTTGCCAATCGTCAGCCCAATGACAGAACTTCTGTAGGGTGCGATCCAGAGGCTTGTTATTGGCATTGGGTCTAGAAAAATAAAACTTGGCGTCGTCAGCAAATAATTTTACGTGGCAATCTAGTTCCAGGCAAGTGATGATGTCGTTAATAAATAACAGAAAGAGTAAATGTCCAATAACTGATCCTTGAGGTACGCCACTGGTGACAGAGAGAGGAGAAGATCTTGTATTGCCAATAAACAATTGTCAGTGAACATCCAGACTAGAAATCTTTGATCCACTTTAGTAGCTCTTCTCTAATACCGTTGGAGCTTAATTTGGCTGTAAGTTTCTGATGGAACCACTGTCGAAGGCCTTACTAAAATCAACACTATAAAGCGTCAACATGCTGGTGATTGTTCATGGAAGAGCTCCATTGTTGAAGTGTGAGAATGAGTTGTGTACACGTAGAACGTTTTGACAGAAATCCAAATTGTTGTGAAATAATTAAACTATAAATTATAACAATTATTTATAATAATTACTGTAATAATTCAAATTATAATCTGGTAGTTGTCACATCAAACATACTTATAATGCCTGATAGTTACATATGGAGCTTCATCGCTGTCTCGTCTTTGCGTCTTGGCGGCCCCTATATGCCCTAAAGGCACGGCATCTTTTAAACTCTTATATGACCCATTATATTTCAGGGGGTGCTAAATCACCCCTATACTTTTCGAGCACACGTTTCAAGCTACTGCACTGTGTGGATAGAATCAAAGGAAAGAAGATTTAGTTATCATAACCATTCTTGCGAAGCTATACAAACATGTCGTTTCCATACTTTCTACGTGTCGCTTTCAGTGTTGGAAATTTAAACATTCAACCCCGTAATTACAGCCTGGCCGATCACCAACTGAAAAATACTGACAAAATCAAGGACCTTGGAGTTATGCTTACAAGTAATCTGAAGTCATCTGCTCACTGTTCAATGATATCTGCTAAAGCCCATTCTAGATCCTACTTAATCCGTAAATGCTTCTCCTCACGCGACCCTGTCCTTCTTTTGAAAGCGTACAAAACATATGCCAGGCCATTATTGGAATCGCCCTAGCTTCCTGTCTGGAATCCCTGTCTACTGAAAGACATCAGGCAGCTTGAAAAAGTACAGAGGAGGTTTACAAGATTCGTCTGTCATTCCAGTGGCAGAAACAACGATAGTTACTCTACACGATTGAGATTTCTCAACATGGATTCACTTGAAATTAGACGTGTCCGAAACGATCTGACGATGATGTATAAGATATGCAATAATTTAGTCGATTTTGAGATGGATTCTTTTGGTAAATATGACACTAACAAATATTCTATGAGTGGACACTCACTGAAGGTGAAGACCAATTCGATCTGCAAATTGAATTCGGTGAAAAACCAATTTATAAATCGTGCCGTCCCATGGTGGAATTCGCTACCTGAAGTCTTCGTCACTTCAAAGTCAATCCATCAATTCAAATCTGACTTGAAAGCAACGGACCTGTCATGTAACTGTATATTGTATTAGAACTGTTCATTGTATAACATATGTACCTATATTGTTGCCTAAATGCAACAATGGAAGTATATAAGCGGGGGTAAATCCCTCCTTTATTTTCCCGTCCCATCTGGACAAATAAACAGTCATACATACATACATACATACATACATACTTTAACAAGCTATTTGGAAATTTCGTTACATGTCTAGAATTAGAAGCTCAACTTACACTGGTTATGTAACGAAGTTACAGGAGATGCTTATCCCAATGTATGCATACAGTATATATTATTATGACAAATTGCCAATTTCAGTATTATAGAACAGTTTGACAGGCAAATAATGGAAAGTGTCCGAGAGAAGAGTAAATCCGGGTAGGATCGGATTCGGCTGGAAACAGGATACGTAATTTTTGCTTGAAGTAATATTCGTAGAATTGACTCAGGGCCCAGACTGGACTCTTTGTATTTTGAGCGGCGGAGAAAAATTTCCGAAATATTTTGCGCGTTTGGCCTCTCGTTAATGTGACTAAATTGCGCGGTCCAAACTTGGTTATCAACTTGACTAACAGAGTTACAGGAAGGATTGCGCGGACCATGCGCGGACAGAGCTTGTTTCTCTGGTGAAAATGTCTGCTGCTGAGCTCAATTCTCAGAATCTGCGCGGCTGCAGAGTCAGCATGCCAGATTTGCTCCGGACGCTTTCCTACGTAACTGGTACCGGATTCGTCCATGCGCCAAACGATATAGACAAGTGCAGCTCTTCAAACACTTAGCGAATTACTGAACTGAAAGCATACTGAAAGTCATGTTTCACGACATCTATCCTCGAAGCAAACATTGCAAAGAGCACTTAGCCAAGTGGCTGGAGCTGAAGTCAGATGAATGACCTTATCTGTAAAAGTCTATGTATTTTTCTCTCTAGTGTAATACTGTTTAGATTGTGTTATTGTTAGTAATCAATTTTATTGATCGTGTCGTTGTTGTTGAGTAGCCTATAGTCGTTGAAATGTTGTTTGAGTGTTATGCTATTCGTTGCTAGGTGCTCGGCCAGCTGAACCGCAATGTGTCAAGTGGTGTTCGATGTCATGAGCTCCTTCTCCTATAGCGGGACAATTGGCAGGAAAAAGTTAGACATATCAGATTTCATTGCCAGTAGTTTTTTATGATGTTGTGCTGTGTGCGGTTTCATATTGCATTTATCTGGTCTTGTCATTCTCTGAGCATTGTCTAGAATGCTGGCGTGTGAATAAACAGAACTTATAACACAGGTATTGCCAAGATGGACAAACAGCAAGAAAATATGGAGAAGAAGAAGCGAATGTTGACTGTCGACGAGTTCCTCGAAGAGATGGGTCAATTTGGCAAGTTTCAAGTGATTTTAATCACTTTATTTTGCATAAGCATCGTCCCTGGTACCTATCAAACCTTGATAATGGCATTCGCTGGCAATAATCCTCCTTGGAAGTGCACAGAGAGAGGTATGCTGACGGAATGCAATCGCACTGGTATCATCCAGCTGAACGATGCCTTCTACGAGAAACGATGCTCGATGAATCGGTCTTCTTGGGAGTTTGATCAACCGAAATCGTACTCCATAGTCACTGAGGTATGGTCACGCGAGCCGTCCTGAAGGTCACCCGGGTTAAAGGTCATGACAAATTATAGTAAATGTTTTGAATGTAATGACATGAAGTTGCCGAAATATTGTCACGTTCTGCATCTGAAATACATCATAGAGTCACATAACAGTAGTTCCAGTTTAGCAACAACGTGGGATTTATAAAATAACTTGAATTATTTGTTGTACTTTTTGGCCGTAAAGGCTGCGATCTTCTCACCCCTCCTCAATTCTGAAGCGATGCAAATTTAATTTAAGTAAATACAAAAACCTTCCCTATTTTTCTCCATTCTTTTCCACTTATAATTTAAATAGCTTGAAATTAACACCTTGTAACTCGAAACACACATTGTAAACTGTCGATTAGAAGAACGCTGGCATGAGTAGGATGTCTGTGATTTGGCGTTTGCTGACGTGCATGCTTCTGGTTTAAAAAATAGAATAATTACTTCTAAATTTCACTCCTGAGATTAGAAATTAATGATACGTTCACTGCGTACTACTTACGTAAAAATCACTAAAAAAAAATACTTTTTGACTATGATCAACTGATAATTGTTGAAAGTAGCGAAATGATGCACTTTGATTAGGAACGATTACTCAATGGTGTATTTTTTAACTTTTGAGGGAATACAGCAAGTTGTAATTCTTATCAGTTAATTAGTTTGGTGAAAATGCTATTTCGAGACTGTAGCCCAGTTCAGTAACTCTACATTACTGCATGTCAGTTAATATACCAACTGGATTTCTATATTTTCCGTTCTTTTAGTTTGATTTAGTATGTGACAAGAAAGAGTTGGTTTTTCTCACGAGTTCTGCGTTATTTTTCGGCTGGACATTTGGTGCGATCATCCTTGGAACTGTTTCAGACAAGTAAGAGTGATTTTACAGTTTGCTTCAACCATTGGTTTCAGTATCATTTAGACTAATCTTACATATTTAATAATAATTTCCCGCCTATTTAAAATCAGTTCGAATATCTCTAATGCATACCCTATTTCATTTTACAATATTTTACTGGATTTATTTTGTTTAAACGACATTTGAAACAAGGAAATGTTGGCTCAGTGACAACATTATCAGGCAGATCGTTCCACCATGGGATCACACGCGGCAGCAAAAGATTTTCTTGAAGCGACATTATTTGTCACTACTGTTCTTGATGTTTCTTTTGTTTGTTTGTTTTTAATGTGGACACAATAGCCAAATTTAGAATACTAAAATGCTTCAATTACTCTCTGTGTTGACGCTACATTACGCATGCGCGTTCTGACGTCACGTGTATATTTTTTTGTAAATAAACTTGATTTTGATATTGATGTTTTATATCTTCACGTCGTATTTTTGTAATTAGTATTTAGACATTATTAACTTGCGTTTGTATATATTTGAATCTATATAGAAAAACCAGATCAGTTGGATCGAATCTGCTGCGTATTTTCTGACGAAGACACTGGTGCACACTGTGCTCAGACTTCACGAGAGAAAGTCTGTTATACTCTGGCTAACTACAGTGAATACTAAAAATTACTCTAAACTTAAACATATCGTCAATGATTTTATATATAACCCGGTAGTTTGCCTTTAGCAACAGTTTCAATTTTTTTCACAGATACGGAAGACGGATCGTCCTATGGCCCTCCCTTCTCATCATTATCGTCGCTGGGTTTGGTGGTGGATTTGCACCAAACATTTGGTTCTTTTTCGTCATTCGATTGATCATTGGTTTCTTCCAAGGTGGCGTTGGTTTGACCATGTTCGTCATGGCAACTGAGTTGGTGGGCCCAAAGTCTCGAGCACTCGCGGGCACCGTCTTATGGATCTTCTTTACACTTGCGCTGTGCATCTTGGGGCTGAAGGCCTATTTCATCCCCCGTTGGAGGACCCTGGAAATCATCTGTTCAGCTCCGTATTTATTCTGCATTCTCTTCTGGCGGTAAGTTATTCCCGTTGAGCAATGTTGCTAATAATTATTGCGAAATTCATCATATTCTATACTGTAGGTATCAGCCTACAACTCATTCATCTCTACCTATCGGAAATATCTTCTACACTAGATGTGCTACAAGTTCAAAATAAATCAAGTCTTAGGCGTAGTTGTTAAATGTAATTCACTATACGAGGCAAACGATACCAATCTTTACATTCAATATTTTTTCTGCTAACGTGAAATATTATTTCTAGATTTTAAATAGGGTATAGATTACAACAGTGACATGTGCTATTTTTTAGCGATGATACAATACTTGATGCGTTTCTGCACGGTGACAAATACTCGAGAAACTGCTACAGTGAAACCTGTCTATAACGGTCACGCTTTGGACCCAAGAAAAATGACCTTTATAGACAGGTGGTCTTTCTGCTTTTGTTGATTTCTATAGAAAGTGCCATTTTGGCTTATGAAGAGTGGCTTTTAGACACAGGTGGCTGCTATAGAGGTGGCTGTTAATACAGGCTTGACTGTATTTTACTATGGGTAGATATTTGTGACTCGCTATATCTATATCCATTTCGGCTTTTAGTTTTTGTCCAGAGTCCGTGCGATGGCTTCGAGTGGTAGGACGCATTGAAGAAGCAGAGGCGACGCTTCATGCCGTCTCAAAATTCAACAAGAAGCCATTCCCAGATGCTCATCTTGCGCCTGTTGATGCTAAAAATTCGAAGGCCAATTTCTGCGATTTATTCAACAAATGGCCGATGATGATATCAACGATTATACAATGCTACGCGTGGTAAGATAAAATAGAAAATAGAAAATTTATTTTCAATACTTCATCACTCTTACTATAAAGACTAAGTGGCTAGTACTGGCAAATCGGATTATCTGAAAATTGCATACTGTAAAGTCAAATCCGATTCATCTATCCGGATTGAACTACATTATATTGATGTTTTGGTTTCAGGTTTGTCAATGGTTTGGTGTATTATGGTGTTTCTTTGGCCTCTGATTCGCTTGGTGGAAGTTTGTACAGGAATTTTGTGCTTACCAGTCTGGTTGAATTTCCCGCCAACATTGTCGTCGTGATTGCATGTAACAGGTAACATTGTCGGTCGTGACTTTTTCGCGCGCCTTTGATTTTCAAACAGGTTTAACCCTTTCGTTCCGAAGGCAACTACTTGACAAACACTAACCCTTTTAGTCTAGCCTCTTTTTGTCTAAAAGACTCGAATCACAGAACTGCAATCATAAACTAAATAGCATCGTAAAATCACTTTAAAAGACGTCTTAAATCACATTGCCTCAAAGCGGGTTGTCTTAAAGCGTTTCCGCTATGCCCAAAACACAGAAAGTCGTGGCAATGTTTCTCTTGAGGTAGTCTTACTTTTTCGTCCTTATTTCACAATCTTTTCAACATTCGTAGGCCGCAAACTAGACATAGATTGTCAATGCATTAAAAAATCAGCTGTTTTCAACTGAGTAAAGATTGACGTTTTTCTTTCTTCTTTTATTATTTTTCTTTGTTTTTCTTTTTATTTGACCAAATAATACTGCAATGTTAATTGTTTTATTTTGTACTGTATATATTAGTACAAGCCGCTTACCAAAACCCGCATGGTCCTCAAGTAAACTTTAATATGTTACAACTTAATTTGCAGCGAAGAAACTTCATGTTTACTAAAACTTTTTAAGGGACGTACTTTGAAGACAATTTGTATCTTTACAATACGCCATGCGAGGATCCTTGATAAACATTCTGTTGTTAACGTCGCGTATAATTGCTGAATATTGTAGGTATGGTCGGCGTCTAGTTGTCGTAGCGTCCATGATTGTTGGTGGAGTTGCCTGCGTTGCTGTCTCCTTGATTCCAGAAACCACTAAAGACGGTAACAATCGATTTCTCTTTGCTGCTTTTGTCCTATTGCGTTCATCTAGAGTAAATCATGTGAATACAATTTCAAGAGGCACAGCAATGTACACTTAAATAAACCTTTTTCACGAGCTACTATTATAAAAAAAATAGTGCGTTGTGTGGCATGTTGAGTGCTTGAAGCAGCGTAGAAACTGGGTTTCTGACCCACAATATTAATGGAATTATGCTTTTCAAGGAAAATAGCGCAGCTTGAAGAAATCCGCATCAGCATCAAATCCAAATTTCTTCGTATTCCAAAATCATAGAAATCAACCCTTCCCATAATTCACTTGCCTTTTCCGAAATGGTAGCTTGTGAAAATGGTCTGTTGAGAACATATTTAAATGGAACAACAATTTAGAATAATATAAGAATATTGTATTGTACTGTATTGTATTATTTGGAATGCATCGTAATCAAATCTTATAACAGATACATACCAACTTTTAGTTCCGAGGGAGCTAGGAGGCACCGTACAACTCCTAAGACAATAATTGGGATAATATTCAAATCTGAATGACAAACGAGGATGTCCATTCGCGTCACGTTAAACTACAGATTGATATAACGGAAATGTTCAGTTTGGTCCTGTAGCCTGTTCGGAGAGGCAGCTCTTTGCCGTTCTGGAATGTAAGGCTCATCCGGAATGGATTCAAGGAACTGGTCCAGTCTCATCTTGAATTCTTCAAAACTGCAAAGTAGTGTCGGCCTCAGGCTAGGCGGAAGGCAGTTAAACAAGCGGCAGCCGCGATGTAAGAACGATCCTTCCTGCAGTTTTACTACATATTGTGGTGCTCTGAATAACTCGAGGCTCGGTCTACATTTAATGAGCAAACTTTTATAACTTACAGTATTAGTAGTGCTAGCTGTGTACTCACATGACACCACGTATAAATGATGTCCGGTGGGCTATAGCCCGACCGTTGAAGATTTCTACGCCGGCGCAAGGGTAAGTTTGAAATTTGCTCCCAACGGATCAAAAGGGTCGCATATATCATTCCAAAGGAACTAAAATGGCTGCAGATATCCAAACTCTAGTATATGAGGAGCTCTTGTTCGAAGAGGAGCAATGTAATACTGGAATTTATTGATGTCCTAACGAGCAATGCTCCTCAGCAGCTTTGAAAAATATTTAATACTTTTAAAAACAGAATCGTGCTTGATATACAGTGCACTTGATCAAACAGTGCAGTTTCAATCGACGACGAAATATTGTGCATCGAATACAGTATGCTAAAACTACGGAATCTGTTTTCCGTGCTTCATTTTATCAAACCAAGAAAATGATAATTATATGCTTTTTAGATGAAGCCAAGCATCTGCAGAAATGTGTCTACATGAAAATGAAGTCATAATCGTATGCAATTTATAGCTAGTTTAGTTCTGTCTCTTGGGAATTTCCTGCTCATCCATTTGTTTACATCTGTGCATAATATTTGCCTTTTTGTGCCGAGATTTCAGTCCTTGTTAGATGTCAGTCTTTTCGGTAATTTTCATCTTCATTGAGCTTTAGTTATAATGCATCAAATGTGACTGATTTGTGTCAAAATGCGTTTATAGCTCATATTTGGTCGCGAGTTGCACTTGGAATGCTTGGAAAGTTCTGCATCACGGTTTCGTTCAATTCGCTTTATGTCTGGTCGGCTGAATTATATCCAACTGTCGTGCGGTGAGTTTGCTTTGTGAATGACGTCAGATCATATTTGCAGACAATTCTACGGAATGCTAACTGCTTTAAACATCCAACTTGGGGCTATAGACACAATCACGGGACTTGTCTGTGCAGAGAGCAAACGCTGCCAGATTTTTAGGGTCCCTGCCCAACGGGTGTTGCTTCTTAATTTTTAGATTATGATGTAAATATTGTAGCAATTAATTTTTATAGTCGTAAGATTAAGCCTGTTGTGACTGTGATATTTATTTGAATTATGCATTCTATTGAGGTTAAGTTTTTATCTAGTAGTTGAAAGTAAAATGTATTTTCAGTTAAAATATAGATATAGATATCAAATGAAATAGGTTTAGACTTCATCTTGGTTTCATTAATTCGAGTGTTTAGCATTGTCAAGGAAAGTTTGTATTACTACGAGAAAGCATGCAGTGAATTTTTTGTTGAATATCATAAGTTAACTTTTATTAAGCAGTTTCTTTTTTTTTCACTCATATGTTAGATTAGGTCGGTTTATAAAGCGGTTTCAAGTTCTGATCTGTATTAGGGTTATTTAGTAGATTCTAAGTTATTGCAACGGTAGGCTCTAATTGACGATGCGCAGTCCAAGCGCATTTCGTGATGCAATTGTTGTCTGGCACGTGAGCTTGAGTTGAAATCGACAATTTTGACAGCCAAAAACAATCCNTCAAATTGACCATCGTTGAAAAGAGTACGACTGATTGCATTTCAAACAAAACGTTTTCCTGGCCTTTTCACTTTTAGCAGAGGTTAACCCACTTATATACAGAAATGCATTGGTATTGCGCATGGCGGATTGGAGCATCTCACGACTTGGATTTTGTCTGTTCGTTTTCAGTTCTCAAGGGATGGGCCTATTGTCGGTCGTGAGTCGGATAGGCGCTGCATGTGCTCCTTGGGTGGCTCAGTGGCTTCGTCACTTCCACGTCGTCATTCCATTTGCCCTAATGGGAGGTAGTACTGTTGTTGCTGCAGTACTTTGCTGCTGGCTGAAAGAGACCAATAACCTAGCAACGGCAGAAGTACTTGACGATTCACAAAGTAAGGACACGGAAGGTGAGATGATTAAATAGATCTTTTTCACGAGTTACATAGTGACACTTGTCTATAATGGTCACCTTTGGGACCTGAGAAAATTGACCTTTATAGGCCTTTCTGTCCAGGTTGATTTCTATAGAAAGTGTCATTTTGGGGTTATGAAGAGTGGTCTTTATACACAA
Organism: Calvadosia cruxmelitensis; assembly: GCA_900245855.1. Classification (NCBI taxonomy): domain Eukaryota; kingdom Metazoa; phylum Cnidaria; class Staurozoa; order Stauromedusae; family Kishinouyeidae; genus Calvadosia; species Calvadosia cruxmelitensis. The sequence goes on from OFHS01000950.1 coordinate 21,822, forward strand.
GTGGCTGCTGTACAGAGGAGGTCGCTAATACAAGTTCGAATGTACCATTGTGGGGCATGTTGATTGCTTGAAGTAGCTAAGAGACTGGGTTTCTGACCATAATTTTCACGGGAATCATATATTACTTAAGAAAAGTAGCGCTGCTTGAAGATATCTATATCTGTATCAAATCAAGCACTCTCCATTTCGAAATCAGAGACATCAACCTTCCCCATAATACACTTGCTTATTCCAAAATGGGAGCTTGTGAAAATGATGTATTACGTTTACGATGAGAGTAGATCAAGTTGTAAATAGGGGATGCGCGCAAGAGTGTTTTGCATTGCCATGTCTTACCCTTCAAATATTATTATACTTCCAGCCACGTCAAAGAAGATAGGTTTGGACAATTTGGCATTGCAGTCGGATTCAACGCTTTCGGTTAAGAATGGTTGTGGCGACATCACCGTTGAAACTACGAATCTTTGAATTTTTATCTCATGAATACAGACAATGACGATTTCACATTTCCCGCAGGCATGCACATAGCTGCTCTTAAAAAAATTTACGTGACAATTGTTTTGATCGACGATTTAGCCATTACATCTTTAGAAAGTATATTTGATAGATTTTCTGTATGCTGTTATACTACACTATTTGATTCGAATTCAAAATGTGTTAATAGGACGCACTAGTGATTTTTTTATCTTTTCCTATATCTAAGGGTTTGCAGAACTTAAAGGCTGTCTCGTTCTTAGTTATACGCAAGGGTAGTACTCATTAAATGTTGGTAGAATCACAACTTTGCCTCTTGAGAAATGATGTCAAACAATATTTTCAAGCAAACAATTATATCCTGATGGGAAAAGTCGCTTCATACCACATGGTCTTGAACGACTGCAGATACCCATACATGTCTGTTCAACATCAATTTGTGAACCAAGTTATTCCTTGGTGGAACGGACTACCGGAGGAATCTGTGACGGCAACATCAATTCAAAAGTTCAAGCGATGTTTAAAGATCTGATATACCTTAAGTCAAAATGTCTTGTATACTAGTAACTCGTGAGCTCGTGTGTAGTCTTGTCCTTTAATTTGCATTTTATACTTTGGCTTTATGTAAGTGGAAGTTATCTTCCCATTATTTGCCAGTCAACAATGTTGACAAATAAGCATCGTTTACATACATACATAAATGGCAGAGGTCAAACTCATCTGTATCCCAGAATACAGTGGGACAAAATTGTAGTCAATTGACCAAGCTTAGTCCCAATGCATGACGGGATACAAAGGTTGAAATGAGCTGAAATCTACAAACAGGAGTACGGCTGATTGCGTTGCAAACAATGTATTTTTCTGGCATCTTCACCTGTGGCAGAGATCAACTCACGTATATATCGAAATGCATTGGGACTGCGCATGGCGGATTGATGACAGCCCGAAAAAAGTTTACAATCCTTCTGTATGTCTTTGAGACCTGGACTCTCAAGAATGACCGTTAAAAAGAGCCTTTGAAATCAGATTTTACAGGACCATATGGGCAACACATGTCAGGATTGAGTCAGAAACAGACATTAAAAGCAAACAGGACCTCACGACATGTGCGTGATCAACATTGCCACCACAAATGGTCGAATATGGAATGTATATATGTATGTATCTTTCATTGAAACTCACCAAGCAAAGAATTCACACTTAGCAGGCTATAACAATAGCACTTATGTTACATGGGCAAACAGGGTAATAGATAACATGATTCGATAAGTATAGCTAATAGTTCAGATATTGGCTCAATTCAGTGAATAATCTTTTAGATAACAAAGGTACTGTAGGCAAATTAAATAATAATGATAAAATAGCACTTCTTTCTGTTTATGAACATGTGTTCTGGCTGAACATTTGCTTTGTTGCGGTCCTTCCCGTCCCGATCAAAAACATTCAATACAGGAAGATCTTCGGAAGTTAATCGAGTATTGCATCGCAGGAGTTTCGCTATCCATACTT
>OFHS01000951.1:0-32828 GCA_900245855.1 Calvadosia cruxmelitensis
ACAATAGCTCCAGACAGCTTTAAACACTGGTTGTGAGGATTACCTCTTTATAACTAATACAGTGAAACCTGTCTATAATGACCACCTTTGAGACCTGAGGAAAATGACCTTTATAGACAGGTGGTATTTTTGTCCAGGTTTATTTCTATAGAAAGTGTCATTTTGGAGTTATGAACAGTGACCTTTATACACAGTTAGGCATATTCTAACATAAATGCTTACTGGTTTTGTAATTTAATACGGCTTTTGATGTTGCAGACGAATGCTAGCGAGGCGACTAGTTCCAAGAAAAGACATTCTGAAATCGGACTGTAAGTAGCTGCATGACGGTATGACTTCAAAATGGATGTTTGCCTGTGCTAATTTTTTTTGTATTCTGCTCTACACAACAGGAGGAACACAGATGGAGTAGAGAGGCCTGTGTTGCGCATGGTGTATTGCATGACTCCAGAGGAGCTGCTCAACTATGCAAATGGTTTGGTGGGAGATAATGAAACTGACAGTTCAGCAAGGTACGTATGGTGTAAATTACAGTCAAACCTGTATTAGCAGCCACCTCTATAGAGCAGCCACCTGTGTATAAAGGCCACTCTTCATAACCCCAAAATGACACTTTCTATAGAAATCAACCTGGACAAAAAGGCCACCTGCCTATAAAGGTCATTTTCCTTATGTCCCAGAAGTGACCGTTATATATAGATAGGTTTCACTGTATAACTAATTGACCATTTGAATGACGCAATAATTCTGATCAATAATAACGATTAGAATGGTAAGTTAATTCATAATAATTAATTGTCAGACTTTGATTTAATTAAACCGAGCCGTTTGAATAGTTTTTCTTGTGTAATTTAATATGAAAAGTCCTCAGTATTGTTGCTGTTGTGTGATCTCATAAACTAACATTGCACCTATCTTATTATGAATCATGTCATGTTGACCAGGACTACCTCAAGAGTAAGTTCTGTTGCTTCCCGGACTTAAATGTTTTCAATTTACAGTGTAACCCGGTTAATACAGTCAAACATGTATTAGCGGCCACCTCTATAGAGCAACCACCTATGTATAAAGGCCACTCTTCGTAACCTCCAAATGACACTTTCTATAGAAATCAACCTGGACATAAAGGTCACCTGTGTATAAGGGTCATTTTTCTTATGTCTCAGAAATGACCATTATAGGCAGGTTTTACTGTATGATCACCTTGGTTAATATCCCAACCCGTTTCATAGCACTTCAGTCTGGGAACCAAGTTCTGTCAGAATTAGCTATTTTAACCCTCTTAACATCACGACCCGCTTATTATCGCGATTTGTGGATGGAAAATCACAGCGATAATAACGAAGTTACATTGTATGAATAGGTTTACAAACTATAGATTCTGTGATTCTCGGTTATCTGATGCAATACTAATTTTACTATGATCACATATTATCTTATATCGAGACCTGGTATCATTAAATCATTTATTAATTGTAGGAAAAGGGAAGCCAACGTCCAACTCTCCATGCTCCACTGGTTCAAGTACAACCGAGAAAGCAGAGATGAAGGACTACATGCCACTTCCGAAATTGAAGCCATCAATTCTTGATGACCTGATATAACTGTAAATAATCTTTTGTAAGTATGATTTTTATTTAATGTACTGTATAATGTATGGCTCCAGAAAGTTAAATAGGGTTACAGTTCTTGTTCATATATACAATTATACATATTAGAGAATAATTATGTCTTTATTTACCAACAATAATGAAAAGAATACAAATATAGAAGGCAGAACTCAATATTGATGTGTTGTTTGACGTAATTATGGAAACAGTCTACAGTTTATTGTGATTCAGATTACGCATATGGGATATCTAATAAATTAAATAATCGGATATCAGATGATCTGATAACAGATAATTAGCCAACTAAACAATGCTGTAGTATAAACATTAGCCAATAAAAGTTTTTCACTGCATTCTACGTAAAAAGGCAGTTCCTTTCCTCTTTTTTCTTGATGCGCTTATTGCTCCTCTAAGATGCACAATTAATTGGGTTGGCTCTATGTCAGAGGAAGGATAGCCTACAGCGAACTGGCATGGATGTGTAGAGTGGATTGGCAAGTGGCACCACCCACAGAACTCTTTGGCAAGTCTTGTGATCCAAGACCACAACCCCGTAACACATAACAATTTTGAAATTAAAACCTCTGTCCTGCTCGTAAAACTATTTAAATGAAGACTTGAAGTCGCTTCATCAATTGCTAATTGGTTGCTTGCTAACGACTAAGTATCTGATTGGTTATGTGTTGCTACTTTTGACTTGTTTCGAAAACGTGTATACACGTCAATAGCAGGACAAGGGTTAAAGACTCCCACTAGCGTTCCTTCCAAGCCAATGCTGTCCAACTATGGAACAGTCTACCATCTTGGAGTTGTAAATTATAGTGTAAAGCATCTTCTAGCTGATGCATTGTTTTTATGATCAGCCCTGTGAAAAACAGATTCTGGCTTAACAGGCTTGGAATAAATGATGACGATGATTACATACGCAATGATCGAGTCATAGTCAGACGCTGACGACAAAGTAACACCAGAGAAATTGACAAATTGTCCATAGTTTTGGTTCACTTCTAATTCAAAAAGTCTATTTCCTTGTAACAGGTTCCACACATTGCAGTAACTTGCAGCTACCTACCTAACTGCAAAAAACCTAAGTAAAGGCACACCATACAGTAAGATAGCACGCTGGCCATGATGCAACAAAGTGAAGCTATTCACACACCCATACAAAGTTATCCTGTTGCAGTTCACTTGCACTTGTGGTCTATTTTCGAGCAATATCATAATTGGCAACAAACCAGTCTGAACTTTCCTTGATGGCTGCAAACAGAAGAGAAACAAGAAACAGTGAGTTAAAAGCAGTCAATTGCAATATTCCACCACTGTTTACATTCATTCTATACAAGGTCTATTTTAGTCACGTAGGTGATTAAATTAAGTTCCGAATCCACTTTATGACTAACCAAATGAACTAGAAGATCATCCCTTAGACAGATTCCGCATGATGTGATACCGTATTGGTACAAGTATAAGTCGCCCTTTTAATTTTCAAGGTCAAAACCTGAACTAAAACGTTTACATGGCTGCGAGTATAAGTCCATGTCAGTCTTTGTCATTTGAACGCAATTTCGAAGTTTTAAAAGGTTGACTTATACTCACACCAGTATGGTACATGCAATTGAATATTGTTTGAGAAAGCAATAATATCTCCAACATTATAAATGCCAATTTGCTTAACGAGGGTGAATCTGGGGCGCCTGACGCTAGCAGCCACCAGCACGCACTGTTTATATCTCTATTGTATCTTCTACTGAAAATTACACCTCGTTTATGAGATCATTCACTTAATTGGGTTGAACTGCAAGATGTGACAACAAACTGTTGCAACTCTCCACTTGCAAGCTTCTTTAGCAAGAGATGGCATCTGCCTTTGGCATTAAACGTGAACAGAAAAAGCAGCCTCCTGGGGCCTTATTCATGGACCGGGACTTAAGCGTAGTCCGAGACTAAACATCTAATCTGGACTAAATTACTGAAATCTGTATGAGGGACTTGAGATTTAGTCTTGGACTACGCTTTAGTCCCCGTCCATGAACATGGCCCCTGTTGCATATCATGGTAAAATAAACAGCATTAAAGCAATGTGATCTAGCTCCTTGTGTTTCACAAGAAGACATCCCTTTCGCATAGTAATGACTACCCCATCTAATGAGCAATTAGTGAATCCAACCTTGTTTGATAGGTGTAAATTTGAAGTTAGGCCATAGGCTTCTTAGCTTTGCATTGCTCGCTGTCTTTTTGAACTGACCGTCTGCTTTCGTGGTGTCCAACTGAATGTAAGAAGAAAAAACAATTCCAAGATCATCAGTAAAACAAAATGGCTAAGAAAATCTCGCAATTAATATTGTCTGTCTAGCAAGTACCTCAATGCCAAACTTGAATTCCATGGCATCTACAATCATCTCAGCTGCCTCTTTTATTGATATCTCGTCAGCTTCGTCGACTAAAACATGAAAGATATTATAAGAAATTGCTGTGTGAGAACAAAAGGAAAACACTTTAATTCCGCTTGTGAAACCAACCATAATGTCATCATAACGATCAACTATTGTTACATATGGAACAATAATAACTTATGGAACTCACCTGATAATACGATCGGATTAACGTCATCGTATTCACGTAAGGCAAGTATGAAGAGACGAGCTAAATCCTGCAATGAAAACAATCGGCTGCAATCAATACAGTTTTCCTGATCAGCTGTACCGCCCATCTGGGGCTCCGGACCTAATGAATACCAACATCAAGCATAATTTCATCGATAGCTTCTCGGCAATTGATTGCTCAACTACAGTTTCATCGAATTTACAAAATATGTGCATTTATTACGACCATGAAAAGGGTTCGACACTAGTATGCAGTCTACAGGGACAAGGACACAGCAGAATGGTATTGTATGGTGATGTTGTTGTGCTACGAAGGCACAACATGAACATAAGCGAGATAAAACACGACATCAACGCTCAAGCTCATCAATCAAATATCACTTTTTATCACACATCAACGCAAGAAGGCAGAAACACCCTGGCACCTATCAAGGGGAATCCCTGTAGAAGGGGAGAACCCCACAGTCTACAATAATATAGTAAAAGGCTGTAGCATAATGGTATTGTATGGTGATGTATTGGATGTTGATTTGTCTTTCCTTGGTGTTACTTTGTCAGCCGCGTCTGACCGTGATTTATAGTGTAGTTTATGTAGTATGTATGTTCTGCTACAGTGACACCTGTCTATAACGGTCACCTTTGGGACACGAAAAAAAATGACCTTTATAGACAGGTGGCCTTTCTGTCCAGGTTGATTTCTATAGAGAGTGTCATGTTGGGGTTACTAAGAGTGGCCTTTATAGAAAGGTGGCTGATTTATAGAGGTGGCTGTTAACACAGGTTTGACTGTACAACAATCCTACCAAGTACAATGCAAAGTTCAACAAACCATTGAGTATATAAATTGCCGTCTTGGAGAACCTGTTCCCCATACAGTGAGAGGTTTTCCTTGCTCTGAAATGGAAGAACTAGAAGTTAGCACTATACCAACAAAACGCATGGATATCGTTTAAATTTATATTCATATCAGTTGAACCTTTGGCAAGGTAGACTTTATGGATCAGTCCAGGAATAACGTGACTGTCTTCAAGGTTATAGTTGTCATACGGGCCAAATACATTGCACGGGACAACGCTGGTGAATTTGCATCCATGCTGTTGATGGTAGCCCCTATAAACAAAACAAAAATCAATGTCAAATCTCAATTTCTACCACTATAGGCTAAAAGCAGAATTTTATTGTGATGATCGATTGCTTGGTCTAACCGGTTCAAAACGTCAATCATCCGCTTTGCATAGGAATACCCAAAATTGGAATCGTGAGGAGGGCCATTGTGCACCATTGTTTCGTCTATCGGGTAAGTGGTTTTGTCAGGAAATATACACGTCGAGAGGCAAGACACACATTTTTGCACCTAGGAACGTGATATTGGAATCACTTTAGCTCAGTAATAATTGGAAGAACAAAACAGTTGCAAGGTTGGTCTTCCATAAGGAAACCAAATGACATCCATTTTACCTTGTGCTGGAAACATTGCTCTAATACGTTATCGTTGATTTTCATGTTGTCTCTCTGAAAAGAAACAAATGGAACATTGTTTAGGAAAGCTATTTACAAACCTAATCAATTCAAGTTAAATGGAATATCATGCAAAGAAGCTTGCAATTCCATTGAATTAAGTGAAGAGTAAAGTGAATATGAGATGAAACATCTGTTCGCACACGTAGCTTACTATAGATGGCCTATTAGGCGAGTAGCCTCAGGTTCAGACAAATAAAACGATGAACGAAAGAAAATTGCAGAAATTCAGAACACATCAAAATCAATGAAAGTTGGCTTTTCCAATTACGAAACCTGTATAGTTAAACATGTGTATAATGGTCACCTTTCGGAACTGAGGAAAATGACCTTTTATAGATAGGTGGCCCTTCTGTCCATGTTGATTTCTATAGAAAGTGTCATTTCGGGTTATGAACGATGGCCTTTATACACAGGTGGCTTCTATATAGAAGTAGCCGCAAATACAGGTTTGACTGTATTCTCTAACAACGATTCTCAGTCAAAATGAGACAACTCACAAAGAAGTCCAGATTTTGTCTGAGATTTTTGAAGAGACCACCAACAAGTGCTGCTAAATGAATGACGTGTGTCGGCTTGTGCTTACTGAATATCTTCTCAACGGCATCAGGGTCCCTGCAACAACAGTCAAGGGAAATACACTGACATATGTCTATCAAGGACCACCGTCAATACAAAGATGGTCTTTATTGATAGGTGACCTTAACAGACAGTTTGATGTCATAGAAAAAGCTACTTGCCATGTAAGGGCACAATATACTCTCTAAAAACAACAAGAGTGTGAAATACAACAACAATACGAATGTAGAAATGTAAGGAAACTACACAAACAAAAACTCATCCCCATAGATAAGTCGTTTGGCAGTGGTGCTTGGTTTGATGAGGGCTGCTTACTTGCACATGACCGAAGAAATACAAAAGACAACCATTGGATACTGCAAACAACACACCTTGTAGAAACACCTTACCTCAAATCACCATCCTTTGAAGTCAAAAATACCCATTCTTCATTTGGGAGCTTCTCATCTTTCAAAACGTGCTCAATGGCTTTACCGACCAAGCCACTACCACCAGTCACTAGTATGACCTTGGAGTCTCCCATTACGAACTAGATGGGTGAAAAAATCAAATAAAATCAATTACATCCATCAAGAACTAACAAATTGACTCGACAGAACCAGATTATATAAGTAAATGAGATGAATGAATTTTGCTTATAAAAAATGTCGAACCGAATTGTGGCATATAGGCTATGGTAAGTCGCAATTTGAAAATATTAAATTGGCCTAGAATTCGGCTATGGTAGCAGTAGACCAAACGAGTGGCGATTACAATTTTCATCAACACAGCAGCTGCTTGTTGCCTCATTGAAATAATGGCAAACAATCAGGCAATCTGTTTATCGTAACTTGAAATTACCACAGCAAAGGATAGTTGACTACTGACCAGTCTAGCTAGTTAAAACATATAACAGTAACTAAAAGTGTCTCAACAGATTTACATTTTGAAAGAATTGGAGCTGAAGTCATCTCGAAATCTGCCGAAGGAAGGCAGATCACTGTCCTATAGGCCTAGCGACACGCAAATATGGTCTGCTGAATCCTCGGCTCCACCTGTTCTGAGAGTTCTGAAGCATTTTCATCAGATAAACAGGCCCTATCCGTGCAATCCTTACTGTAACTCGAATATTCAAGCTGATAACCTCTGATCATGGACAACACACTTTAGCCACTTCAACAATAGGCAGAACGCTCAAAATGTTTTGGAAATCCAACCCCCTCCCCCAGCCTTACAAAATACAAAGATTCCATGGGGGTAGCCGGGGGATAGTGGACACTGATGCAGTATCGCAGTTCAGAGCTTTGTGTATGGCGTTGACTAAAGAAACTCTCATCGAAGATCGCAACAGAATACTGTATGACAACGATGAACATTGAATATTGAATGAATACTGTATGTGGTCTGTCGTTGGAGTGGCCTCGTGTTCCCAGGCAGTGTGCGATAAGCCGATAACTCTACATCAACTTTCTCTTTCAATGACTCTGAACATTAGGATCCACAGCGCTTCACCGTATTTCATCTGGAATGGATTAATCTATTCTATGCTGGCAATAACAAATTTGATTTACAGGCCACATTAGCATCTGAGGTCCACACGTTTTGTAGTTTGCGCTGCTACACATGCAATCTGGTGCAGCTAGCTGTAGTGAACGACATTAATTTTGCAACAGTGGTAAATGTCGAGAACTAGAGTAGTGCAGTTGCAGAAAATTATAAATACAAATACCGGTAGGTCAATTAAAAATTGTACCTGCCGTGCTTACCTCGGCCAGCAAAAATTCAGCATTCGTTAGTTTAGACAAGATAAATCTAGCTAGGCCTTGGCATGCGTATTATCAGTCGTTGTAGGCCTCTGCGCCAGTGATATTCATCATTAAAAGTATCTTAATTAAATTCAAGGCAATAATTACTAAATTAGGCACAATAGTCTATGGCTATAATACATGCAGTATCAAGTCATCCCCCTTGAAAACTCTAATAGGCTAGGCCTACCACAGCTGAGAAATGAGAATTGAGGACTAGCTCTTCTGCCGACTAACTCTGCAGCTCGCCTGGAACGATCTGAACTAACCTGTTTTTATTAACAAGAAATCTTCAGCTAAAGATGATGAAAGGTAAAAGTTATCTGGCAACGTGTCTTCCGAAAATCTAGTGATTGTTTCCCTGTAAATCTGTGGATAATCTCACAAAACATGTCATTGTCCACATTCCATTTTGATATTATCTTGGATCCTCTGTTATTATACAGCCGTCGCTTTGCGACATGGAGTTCCCCTCATAAACCAGCCAATCAGTGTTAAGTAATTCGACAATCTACGCATGCGTATTACTCATATAGCTCTGCGGCGGCTGTGACTTGACGTCAAACTTTTTGAATGCCTTGTGGGTGATCCCGTGCAGCAGAAAACATCCAGGGTGATAATGGCCGGTGTAGCAATAGCAAACTAGCAAGGTCCCTGATGAATATGGGTAAATGAAAGCCATTTTAATAAATTAATAATTTTATTTGAGAAACATTTGATTTTCGTGTCCTTGGAAGGATTTGTAGGATCTGTGTGGTTTCTGATTGGAGCCGAGCGGATAAAGAGACTGGGCACCCGTTGCGCGAAAATCAAAACCGTTGAGGCATCGATCAACAATGGCGGCTATNTGAGCTGCAGTTGAATATCACTGGAAGAACTGTATTTGGCCTTTATCACTATTCTTGGAGCCGATTCAGAGGGCAGATACTTGTGCCGTTGGACCTAAACTCTCTCTAGTGATAGTTACGTCGGACCAAGTCTGTGTAGAGTAGCAATTGCAAAGAAATCCATTGATCTATGCTATGCTTCCGTAGCTCGTAGCATCACGTATTTGGTCGCTGGTAGGCCCGAATTAAATAGCCAGACTACAAATCCTATTGCATCAGTTCTTGAATTGAAATCTCCGTCATGATGTCCACTGGATATAACCATTCGGAGACTTTGCAAAAGCTAGAGCGGCTGACTCAGCTTGAAACATTTGTTGCTAGTCAAAGGATTAGGATTGAGAAATACAAAGCGATGTACGAGACGCTGAAGGCGGAACATTTGCAATCAGAAGAGGTAATGACTGAATTAATGACATTATAGGTCTTGATCAAATTGCTTTGATTATCAAGTTTTATGTCTAATTGTTTAAATTAAATATTTCTCATGACCTGTTACCTATGTAGCCTAGGCTACCTGGTCTGAATAGGAGACCGCTCGGGTGGGTATAGAATGCCAACCACCAACCAGCAATAATAGTATAATATAGACGGTCCATTACATGAAGAGATTGTCTCTTTTCCTCTTGATGTACTTGCTACATAAACTACGCCATGAATAATGGTCAGGTGCAGCTGACATTTGAAGTAACTCCAAAGAAAAAATAAATAAAATTCCATGAATCACCATACAATACCGCCCGGCTGTATCCTTGGCGACACATCTCGGTCAGTTGCATAACGTTGTGGAGTGGCTGACGGGCGTAGGACCCAAATGACCTACAAACCCGTGACAACCACTGTGTTGTAATTATGCTAACAGCCTTTTACTGCATTATTGTTGACCCTGGGGTTCTCCCCTTCTACGCGGATTCCCCTTGATAGGTGCCAGGGCGTTTCTGCCTTCTTGCGTTTGCGTTAATGTGTGATAAAAAGTGATCTTTGATTGATGAGCTTGAGCGTTGATGTCGTGTTTTATCTCGGTTATGTTCATGTTGTGCCTTCGTAGCACAACAACTGTAGACCTCTCTGGAAAGTCTACGCCGAAAGGAAAACTACATCCGATGTTCCGGAAACATCTTGTTCCCATTGGAACCATAATATGATTTTTCTGAGTCCCGGCAATCAATGATTTGATGTCATGATTATTATGATGCATGGATTGACAATCAGGTCACATATTGCAATATATAAACTTGTTCAAACTCACAAAATTAACTGTAATTTAGCTCCTCTACCTATTGACCAAGGACAAGCATTTTGGATTCTGTCTCCAATCGCATTCAACATCCACATTCCTTCAAGGGCACTGTTAGTTTGCTGCTGATTAATTTTCAAATTGATCTGAAATCTGAATCAAACCTAGGCAATTTCAACCAATTCATAAATATAAATTACTGGGAAAAAATAAAATGTAATCATATGATTAGAAAAGAATTCCCTGTTTAATTTTTCCAGGCTAAAACAAAGAAAGATGAAGAAATTCAATCATTAAATCAAGAGCTTCGAGCAGCAGCAGAGAAACTTCATGAAGTCATGAACAGGGCAGCATTGGACTACGATGTCAAATCAAAAGAATGCGAGCAGCTGAGGATTCAGGTATGGGAGAAATAAAGATATAGGCCTAAGACTAGATTATTGTCGACAAGCATCGAGTCTACTTCGCACGAAGATGCTTGAGAAGATCGTGCTGACTATTTTGCAAATCTGTGTTTTTTATTTGAAAAGATAGGCCTATGATTTCAAGAACAACGATAAATAACTAGTCTGATGGTTGCAACCTTGTACTTTTGACCTAATAATCCAATGTCGTTGAAGATTCACAAGCATCCATGTAAATGTAAGAGCTCGGAAACTCGCCACACTGGAAGGCAGCTCCCGTGGCCTTGGTCAGCCAAAAGCATGTGACACCTGGCCCTTTACTTGACCAAAAAATGAATGTCTCCTTTTCAATTTATTCTTTTTCATCGGAGTTTGCAACATTTTAAAACTAGTGCTGCTGTTAATATCCGTATGGTCTTGCAAAAATCCTTGAGAGGACACCCGACCTTGATCTTTGTGGTAGAATCCTCACAGCTGTCAACCCAGTTCCTTTTTACATTCTTTTAGTTTTGTACGTTTTGTCCCAAGCTGCAGGATGTCCTAGGCTTGGGCGTACACATTTATTTATGAATTATTTGCATGAATTCAGGTTCTTACACCACAAAAATTGGAAGTGTTGAAGATGAAGCTGCAAGAAGATGCCGAGAGCCGTTACAAACAGGTAAGCTACTAACACCATTGATTTTAAATTTGCACTTGTTTGATGCAATTGCATAATTGGCAATGATTCAACTGCTGTTCAGCCATATTCGAACTGAACTGAATGTCTGAATAGAGTCCAACCTAGATTCAATCCTGACCTCGATGTCCTGAGCAGACAGCATCATGATAAATTTCTCTGCTGTTCATAGTTTTGTACAACCTAGGTAACATTGTCATAGTAAAGATGAAAGCTGATCAATAGCATCTTGGCCTTCTTTGGCTAGTTGAGATATAGTTCAGGCCCATCTTTAGAGCTGCCTGGGCTACCGCTAGATTTTAAATGTAGATATCTGCTTCAATGAAAGATTTGCTTTTTCCAGAAGCATTTGTTTGTAAATGAACTGAGGAATTTAGAGCACAACTGACATTTCATTAATTGCTGATATTTTAATGACGCTGAATGTGTTCAGAGGTAAGGAGATAATACAGTCAAACCTGTATTTTTAGCGGCCACCTCTATAGATCAACCACCTGTGTATAAAGGCCACTCTTCATAACTCCAAAATGACACTTTCCATAGAAAACAACCTAATCAGAAAGGCCACCTGTCTATAAAGGTCATTTTCTTCTGGTCCCAAAGGTGACCATGGTAGACAGGTTTCACTATAGCACTTTCAGGAAGACTGTCCCATGTAGGAATGACATGAAAAGAGTTGAATACAGTGTTGTGTTGTTGTAGGCCTAATTGTAATCACAATTGTTTTTTGTGTTGCATCTGTTTGCTTTTTTCTTTCAGAAACTTGAAGCATCCGAAGTTGAACTTGACAGGTTTAGAAATGAATTCAACAAATTGCGCTACGACTATTCTTTCTTGAAATCAGAATTTGAACATGAACAGGTAAGATAGTTTGTTTGTTGATAAAAAGTCTCAACCTTAAAAGATTAGTTTAAATGTGTTATTTTATCTAGACGTTCCTTTAATTTGCAATCACAGAACATCACTTTTTTGTATTTCAGCTGAAGAGCAAGACAATGCTCAAAGAACAAGAAGTACAAATCAAACTGCAGGTGTGTTTGAGATCCCTTGCCAGTTACTGTTAGGTTAATTGCTTGCCAGAAATTTTCAGAAAAGAATCACAATCTTAGGCTGACTATTTTGCAAATCTGTGTTTTTATTTGGAAAATATGATTTCAAGAACAACGTTAAGAGAACTACTCTGGAACCTGTCTATAACTGTCACCTCTAGGACCTAAGAATAACATCCTTACTGAACAGGTGGCCTTTCTGTCCAGGTTAATTTCTATAGAAAGTATCATTTTAGGGTTATGAAGAGTGGCTTTTATACACAGGTGGCTGCTCGATAGAGGTGGCCACTAATAGGTTACAGGTTTTACTGTAGTCTGATGGTTGCAACATTGTACCTTTCATCCAACAGTCCAATAATTGTAGCCTTTATTGAAATATATTTACGCTCTTTAACTGGTGCAATCTGTTCTCAGTCATCTTTGTCTACGTGTTTGAACTGGTAGACTCAATGTTCACACTGCGTACCTCTTCATAATTTTAATTGGATCATATTTGAGAAAGCGCCTGTATTATGTTGACACTGATAGATGGATACCTTACTGAAAGAAAGGAATGCACTGTTTGAAGAGTTGAAAGAACAAAAAGCTTCCGTTGACTTGCAAAAGATGCGTGGTCTGGCCAAAGAAAACACACAGGTAAGTAATGAGGCCTATGACATTGTATTGATCAGCAGTTTAAGATAGGTAGCTTTGAGTTAGATAATGCGAGGTTAATAGGACAGTGAAATGTGATCTAAGCCGTTGGGAGAGATTCAAATACTAGGCCCATACAGTAGTATTTCTTCCTTTGGGGAACAGAGGTGCCCTAATTTGCCAGTAGACCTACCTGATTTTGTACATATACAACAATACATAGTCCTATTGCTTACCTTGCCTGAATTGTCTTGACAGTTGATTCAAAAGATTAAAAGTCTTCACGGTGAGCTTGACGATCTTCAACATGAGAAAGAGGCATCTGGATCCCAATCTGATCAGGTACATTGATATTGCATGTACAGTGAAACCTGTCTATAATGGTCACCTTTGGGACCCAACACAAATGACCTTTATAGATAGGTGGTCTTTCTGTCCAGTTTGATTTCTGTAGAAAGTGTCATTTTGGGGTTATGAAGAGTGGCCTTTATACACAGGTGGCTGCTCTATAGAGATGGCCGCTAATACAGGTTTGACTGTGTAAGCATCACAGTTTTACATGGGTCTTCTCAGATTTGTTTTATCATTTAGAACTGTAATCTCCTGTAATAGGGCCTATCCAAACGGAGGTCCTAAAACATGTCCTTTGGTGACTACTGGATAAAACGGTTTATAAAGTGTAAAGAAGATTCGAAATCCAATAATTATGTTTACTTGTAAAGTTGTATTGCATTGTATCATAAGTCATAATAGCAGCTACCATCACATGCTGATTTTGGTGTTTTTTCTTTAACGCTTAGATACCGGTATTGGTTGTGATTTGTTTTCATTTTTATGGTGAGTTTATTCAAATTTATTGTTAATCTGATTTATTTATTTGCTCGATTTACCTGGTTCATGTTTTCGTGTTGTGCAGGTCTGTCGAATTCAAGCCAAACAATTGAGTGAGATATCAAGGAAATGCAAAATACTAGAGGTAGGCATGACAACATCATGAGACTCAGCTGGACCAATTAAATAATTGAGTGGCTTGCCCAACAATGTTACAGTCCAATTAGCGAAGTCCGATGTGCCGTTTTAGTCTCCAATTAAACTCATCACCATAGATAAGTTGTTTGGCATTGGTGCTTGGTTTGATGGGAGCTGCATGGATGCGAATAGCAGAAATCAGTTTGGTGGGGGCTGCTTCCCTGCAAATGGCAGTAGTCGAGATAGCAAACCTGTCACTACAACCAAGCACCAGTCACACTGCTAAGTCAGTGGAATTCCTATGACTACCTGCTAATGAATTGAAGGGAGCGGCAGGGTGGGAAATTCCTAGCATCCCATCCATATCTATTGTGGTGCAAGGCTTAATGTTGCGTGCGATTTGCAGCAACTGCACAGATTCTGGTGAAGCAAATTGGATCTCGCAGACAGTAGCAATGGCGTGGAGCTGCTGCTCACACCGCACCATAAAGGCCATGTGCGTGGTAATAAGATGCGCAGCAAGAATGCACTGTCTGATGACACACTACATCAATTAAGCCTCACTGAGACCCCCTTGGCACGTCAGCATTATGGTACGAGTCTAACCTAACCTAAATTACATTTGGCTACATTAATCTGACCATAATCAAATGATTAAATCACTTTCAGCAGCTTGTAATTCCAGACCTGTTTTATTTTTAGCGGTGATTATTTTTTATTTAGACAGAAAAAGAAACTACCAAACTGCAAGTTGAACGGCTTCAAGTTGAGCTGGAGAAGAGCTTGAAGCTCCAAGTATGAACCAAGAGATTGATAACGATAAAACATCTTGAAATGTTTGTTGGTTCATGTTTGACAGCTGACGGTCAATGTGCATGCATTCTTGTGTGCTATTTTGTTGTGTTTGTTGCAGGATACTCTGACTGGCAACGTTGACAGCTGTCAAAACAAATGCAAAATGCTAGAAAGGTACAGTGCTGCTCGTATTGACCAGATTTCAATTTCACTGATTGAGAAAGGGAGATTGTAAAATAGTGCATGACTAATTATCTGGGTGACCTTTTTACACTGTGAGGAAAAAGTACTGAAAAAGTGCTGACTCTACTTTAGCACTGTTACTTTTTTTCTCATAGTGTAATTGAGGGTTTCTATTTTTCTTACAGCAAACTTGAAGAGAAAGATCACAGCAGCAAACTGGAGTTGAATAATCTTCAAATCAGGTGAGAAATCAAAGTGATGTCATTGTTAAAGAGGGCAACATAGATCATTCTTCAAGGCTGTGTTTGTGCTACCTCAATTGATAATGTCCACAGTAAAGTAAAGTCGGTCGATAGTTAGGTGGTTCGGTCACCAGCATTGCCTCAGGTACTGTGGCTTGCTATCCATGTGGTGCTCATCTCCGTTTTGAAGCCCAATAGAGCCAAGAGTGCCTTGGAGACATATCAGGTGCGGGGTTCACGGTCCTGACTCCTGTTGCCTTGCATGCAATTGCTTGTGCTCCCCCATTATTGTAGCAACTCGAGAGAGGATACCAGACTGGGCTTGTCCCTGGTGGGATTCAAACCTTGGATATTTCGATGGAGAACCTGCTGCTCTAATGTCCACGGTTAGTCTTCTTGGAAAGCTATTCTAACTTAATTCAATCAATTGCAATTTTTTCTGTTTGCAGTTTAGCAAGTAAGCTTGGAGATTTGCAACGGGAAAGAGATGCACTGAAATGTGATGTGCGAGGTTACCAACAGAAGCTTGGTGTACTTGAGGAAAACACAGAAAACTTGAAGGCAGTGATAAAGAAGAAGGTAGTTTGCCTTTTCCATGATTTTTACATTTCCAAAATTTGTTTATAACGTTGCAGAAGTTTTGTTAGGGTGGCTAACTATCAGTGATTGCAGATCAACGTATCATACAATGCAACTCTTACGGACATTCCGAACAGCAATCTGTTTAGGTTAAATTATTAAATAGCCAGTGTAATTATGTTTGCTTCTAGGAGAATTGGCAGTCAAAATGTTTTACTTCAGCTCAAACAATGTGTCCATAAACAGTCTATTTCTCAACATGCACAGCTACACTGGTCAATTTAGCAGTGTTCACAACACTTCTTATTGGATATAATGTGAAGACCGTCTATAATGGTCACTTTTGGGACCTGAAGGAAATGACCTTTATAGACAGGTGACCTTTTTATCCAGGTTGATTTCTATAGAAATTATCATTTTGGGGTTATGAAGAGTGGCCTTTATACACAGGTGGCTGCTCTCTAGAGGTGGCTGCTAATACAGATTTGACTGTACTGTGGATGATCAAATTGCTCTGTCATCACGGGGGATTCAGGGCTGTATGATCTTTACTCGTCATCTGCGGATACAAACTGAAGCTATCTTTAGCACTACGAATGTTATTCATTCTATGGAGAAGAATACACAATTGCATTCTGATATGCTTTAACCATTAATTTATTCTCCTTCATTGTTTTAGGAAGGAGAAAATGCCGGACGCATTCAGCTTGCCAGGGACGAGGAGCGCTCAAAGTTGGCAGAGGTCGAGGTTTCAAAAGCAAAGGTACCATTACTTCTTGGTCGTCAGACAAGTGTAAATGACCACCTTTTTAATTGCAATTTCTACCAAAACTATTCCACATTTACAAAACTAACAATGTTTACTGCTGTTCCTTCTTTTAGTTGGAGGAGCACATTTCTGAGAGTGAAAGGTAACTTTGATGTCTTCGGAACCTCCTGTTGTAAGAGACCACCTGTTTCAAGAGATCTAGGCCAGGTGGTCTCAATTTTAAATTGTACTGATTTAACGGTAATCAATGATGCTTTTCTTAGGAAACTAAACGAGCTTGAATTGTCGAGCAAAGACAAGGTCCAGCATCTCCAAGNGAGGAATTGAATGCTGTCACACAGGACAAAGTATGGCCAATAGTTTTTGTGCATTGCTCTTTTTTGTCCAATGGTTGGAGTTGTTTCATCGGTAGCTAAAATGTAACCATGCAAGTTGAATTGTTTCATAGGAGCTACTTGACAAGAATGTGCTCAACTGCAGAGCACAGTTGCAATCAAGCAAAGTCAAAATCGGCCAATTGGAAGAGGTAGGAAAGAGTATTGTTACCGTGCAGTCTTTACTCATAAGGCCCCATATGGGTTGCGAGGTTAGATTGTCAGTCATACTAGCTATAAATTATTCAGAAGAATAGATTGTCATTGTCACCATGGAAACAATCTCAATCAGGTTGTGACAAACTACTTATTAATCACAAACTTTTAAATCATTCAAGCAAACGTATAGCATCACCAAGTTACACGGATACATGTAATGTTAGAGGGGCTGCTGCTCAGTTGTACTGGAAAGCTTTTGCCCCTTTTTGTTGAAGATTGCGTAGTTGGTGCAGTGTACATATGACCTTGGTCAATTTAACATGGTCCTTGAACCTGTGGTCACTTGAGATAGATAGTCACTTTGTATAGGCCTATATGTAGCAGCTTGCCATTATTGATTACGTCCTTTGATTTATTTCACAATCCTACATTGATTTTGTAAACAGGAGAAGAAAGATAACGAAGTCTTGAAGGCATCAGAACGGCAATTAAAAAATGAATTCTCCAGGTAAGACAGTTATTTTTTTTGGATTGCCTCATTTATTTTTTGAGAATAATGAATTCATTGCAATTTTTAGTTTCTTCTTTCTGTTTCCAGAATACAGATTGACCATAGCAGAATGCAGGAAGAGAGAAATCAGCTCCAGAATACAGTGGAGGTGCTTCGGAATGAGCTGAGTAAGTAGACCTATGGTTTCCCCTGTCTTGAATGACCACTCCTGAGACCAATGTAAGGTGGTCTCTTGATTCAGGTAGCTTATTATTATTTGAACCTGTTGTGGTTGGCCCCCCCCGCCGTCTCATTATGAATGCCTCTTTTGCGTGAGGAAGATTGATAGTTTTTTCAGGTAATATCCTGCTGCCGATGCAGCTAGAATATGGGAAGTTAAGCGAGACGAATAAGAAGAGCAAGNGAGGAATTGAATGCTGTCACACAGGACAAAGTATGGCCAATAGTTTTTGTGCATTGCTCTTTTTTGTACAACGGTTGGAGTTGTTTCATCGGTAGCTAAAATGTAACCATGCAAGTTGAATTGTTTCAAAGGAGCTACTTGAGAAGAATGTGCTCAACTGCAGAGCACAGTTGCAATCAAGCAAAGTCAAAATCGGCCAATTGGAAGAGGTAGGAGTAATATTGTTACCGTGCAGTCTTTACTCATAAGGCCCCATATGGGTTGCACAGTTAAAATGTCAGTGATACTAGCTATAAATTATTCAGAAGGATAGATGGCATTGTCACCATGGAAACAATCTCAGTCAGGTTGTGACAAACTACTCATTAATCACAAACTTTTATATCATTCAAGCAAACGTATAGCATCACCAAGTTACACAGATACATGTAATGTTGGAGAGGCTGCTGCTCAGTTGTACTGGAAAGCTTTTGCCCCTTTTTGTTGAAGATTGCGTAGTTGGTGCAGTGTACATATGACCTTGGTCAATTTAACATGGTCCTTGAACCTGTGGTCACTTCAGACAGATAGTCACTTTGTATAGGCCTATATGTAGCAGCTTCCATTATTGATTACGTCCTATGATTTATTTCACAATCCTACATTGATTTTGTAAACAGGAGAAGAAAGATAACGAAGTCTTGAAGGCATCAGAACGGCAATTAAAAAATGAATTCTCCAGGTAAGACAGTTATTTTTTGGAATTGCCTCATTTATTTTTTGAGAATAATGAATTCATTGCAATTTTTAGTTTCTTCTTTCTGTTTCCAGAATACAGATTGACCATAGCAGAATGCAGGAAGAGAGAAATCAACTCCAGAATACAGTGGAGCTGCTTCGGAATGAACTGAGTAAGTAGACCTATGGTTTCCCCTGTCTTGAATGACCACTCCTGAGACCAATGTAAGGTGGTCTCTTGATTCAGGTAGCTTATTATTATTTGAACCTGTTGTGGTTGTGTGGTACACAGCCTTATTTACATCCCCCCCGCCGTCTCATTATGAATGCCTCTTTTGCGTGAGGAAGATTGATAGTTTTTTCAGGTAATATCCTGCTGCCGATGCAGCTAGAATATGGGAAGTTAAGCGAGACGAATAAGAAGAGCAAGTACGGCAAATGGAATTCAGTCAGTGTAGATGTTAAGCAGTAATGAGACTGTACTATTGACAATTTGACATTGTTGAACCCGGCTGTTTCTGAAAATCCTGTACATTACGTGAAGCGTGTTGGTAAAATTGTGACTGCGTTTTATTAATTAAGCGGCTGGTTTTATTAGAAAAGGTTTTCTGCAGCAACTTAATTTGATCCCGTTCTTCTTATTGACAGAAACAGCTCAGGATGATTTACAGCTC
Organism: Calvadosia cruxmelitensis; assembly: GCA_900245855.1. Taxonomy (NCBI): domain Eukaryota; kingdom Metazoa; phylum Cnidaria; class Staurozoa; order Stauromedusae; family Kishinouyeidae; genus Calvadosia; species Calvadosia cruxmelitensis. The sequence goes on from OFHS01000951.1 coordinate 19,356, forward strand.
ATCAAAGATAACTTTCAGAAGGATGTTTCCAGTGCAAGGTAGGACCTTTGACTTGTATTATCGTCTAAATCATTCCAATCAAATCATGCAATACCTACAATCAAATCATGGCATACAATTTGATTTTATGTCACCTTGACAACCGTGAAGGTGGGCCGGCTGCTAAGTTTTGATTTAATTATTTTAATTTTGTTAATTGATTCGAGGATGTTGTCGTTGTATTTCAAGAAGACTTTCTTCTCTGCAGACAAAGAGCTGAATCCAAAAACACTGGTTTAGTCCAGGATGTATCTAGTCTGAAAAAGGAGTTAGAATCTATGAAAGAAAAACATCAGAAGTTGCTAAAAGCTGCAAAAAAGGTTTGTCTCTTGTTGATAAATACACTAGGCTATACTAGTGTTAGAAACGAAAGACAGAAATAAATATTGCCGAAAGTTGAAGAATGCCCTCTGTTTTCTGATACGTGTCAGACTGTCAGTTGGGTCAAATAAACAGCAACATTAATTGAGGTACAGTACTATGATAGTCTTTTCTCGCTTTTCCTATGTGCACACTTCAATTATTTTATTAGTAATCTAGGCGTCAGGCCATTGAGTCGAGACTAGCTTAACTTAATGTTGGCATAAACCACAAATATCAATAACTTTTGAATAAAACTTAGGAAGTATTCGCCAAATCTTGACTGTTACCAAAATTATATTGTACAATTGAATTTAAAGATTGGTCAGTTATTATCTCTCTGCAAAGTCATTGGATGGGTCCATTATTTGTTAGTATATTTGATTGGTTTAATTTGTACAATGTTATATTGATGGTTGACTGTTTCATTTCTAGCGCCATAAACAACAGAAGCAGGACATTGGTGATCTGCGAGACAAGTTGGATATTCTGAAATTGAAAGAAGACCAAGCCAGAAAGGAAAAAGAAGCAATGACGTATGTAATTATATCGCCGCGATTGTCTGAAAAAGTGGTGATGTAAAATGCGCTTGCTTTATCGCTTGGTTTTGCTGTCTTGAATTGTCAAGTCGTCCACTCATCGCATCCTGTTTTGCGTCGACTGTTCATCATGATTGGTCTCTGTTGACATCATTTGCACATTGTCTATTGTCAATGTTGCCTCAGTGAAATTCCTCTGGAGTATTATTTTGTGATACTGTAATTGTTTCCTGCATATTGCCTGTTTAAAACCTATTTGCTGTTAACATACTTATACAGTATGTAACTGTTGTAACATTTCCCTGCTTTTTGATGTATGTGCCCCATGAAAAAACAACAATGGCTGATTGGGTTTCACAATAAATGATGATGATGATGCCTCTCTGTAATCATAAAAGTAGTCTGTCTACTGACTGTAGATTTGAGAATCCTGTTTCAGACAGAAAAGAAAGCTATGTATGACAGAGATCAAATCTATATCTACGGTCAAACACAGTTTCGTCATTGATTGAGCTACGACAGCGCATATCTGCTATTGACTACTTTTAAATATTTCTTAGGAAAAATCTCAATTTGGAACATGGGCGGACAAAAAGACGACTTGAGAAGGTGATCTTAACTTTTTCACAATAAAAAGACCATAAAAATTTGAGATGCATGAAACTTATGAGCTCTTCATTGGTTCTGTTTACTTGCAGTTGAAGCAACGCCACAACCAATTCAATCAAGTCCTGAATGCCACCAGTGTTGGTGTACCAGAAATCAACCCCATCGTTAACCTCAGCAACGTATCTGGCATACTCTTACAGGTATCCTATCTAATCAATTTGTGTTGATGACGCATTGTGTTTGATTTTTATTCGGTAAACCAGATACAGTCTAACAACTGCCTGTCTTGAGAAACCACCTGTGCTAGGGGACCACCTGTCTCAAGAGATCAGACAGATCACCTGTGTTAGTCTACCAAATTTCTTGAGATCACTTGTGTCAATAAACCATCTGCGAATTAAGAGTTAAGAGATCATCTGTTGTCAGAGGCCACGTTTCGTTTTTCCAAATGCGTAGTCACTCTAAAACAGATTGACAATCCTGAACCCAGTTTGCTGAGAATTGTTTACTATATATTCCCTCCCCCTTTGTGTGTCCTATCCCAGTGAATTCAAGTCTACTTTATAGTTCTCTTCCATGGTCAACCTTCATGTGTCCTATCTATTCTAAGTTATTTGTGCCTTGTTTTCAGAACTGAGATTAGTTCTAATTACGCACATTTTGTTTCTCACAGCCAAAAGATGACTCGAGGCTGTTTGAAGATGATCTCCACAGCACACCAATACCTGAAGGAGTTACTGACGATCTGTCAATGTGACACTGAAAATCTTGTCGAAGCAAGTCATTAAAGTCACGGCTTGGCAGTTTAAACAGAGAATGACGAACACGGGTTGCCCTTATTTTAAATGGCCGCAGCATGACACTTCAGCAGTGCTGAGTGTTAGCTGAAAGAAGAGCCGGCAGGAATTTATTTTCTTAACTAGTATGTACATTTTACGGTAATGTAAACTACTTGCCATTGTTGGAAGTCAATATTATGTTCAACATTAGAATAAGGTTGTTAATCAAAATGTGTACAGCAGTTCAATATTGGTGGTATTGGAAACCATTTTCGAAAAAGTTGGACAGTTTCTCAGACAATGAATGGATGTATTTTGGTTAAGGGGATATAACAAACAATTGTGATCTTGGCTCTTTGTTGTGCCAATTAAATTAGTATTTGCAGAGTAAAATGTGGTTTTGAGGCTTGCATCTAATGCGTTGAAACATGTAGAGAGAGCATCTATTCACGAAAAATTCTATAAATGGTCATGGATTGTATATCCTGCATTCAAAGATCTAGTAGAATTGTATTAAGCCTTGTCCTGCAATTGACGTGTATACACGTTTTCAAAACAAGTCAAAAGTAGCAGCATATAGCCAATCAGATAGTTAGTCTCTAGAGATCAACCAATCAGCAATCAATAAAGCGACTTCAAGTCTTCATTTAACTAGTTTTATGAGCAGGACAATAGTTAAACTAGCTCAACGAAAATATAAAGCTGCATATCGCTCATGCAAGGCATTGCACTGCGTTTGATGCTGCTAATTGTTTCATTCTACAAAGTCTCCTGGGAGGAACCAAAGAGCAATTCTAGCAAAAGCAAACTTCTATGTAACACATTTTTTCAATAAAGACAAAAAGGCAGCAATTGGTCAAATATAGTAAGCAATTTAGCACATTGCAATATAAAACCAAACCATATCTCATATAGGCAAAACAATTTGTCAATAAATATCTTACAAATTATACACATGCATTGTCATAAAATATTTTGACACTCAATGCGGCTATGCCAAAGTGTTTGGCTGTTCATTCCGGTCCGGTTGATTTCTATCCTCTATAAATAGTCCCAGGGTCATATCAGGGTAGATTTGCTTCAACACAGTATCCGTTACATTGTTTGATGTCCATGTGTGGTAACGGAAGCCATTGGGGAATAGATACCTATGCTATGGTTGTATGGCGCCATTCCACTATCTGAGTGTTCTTGTAGTTTGAAGTCTAGCAGAAGCACTGAGTGTCCGGCTCCTTTCTGGGCGTAACACGACTGGTTGTACCTTTTCTGGTATGGCATGTTTGGTACGGCGTCCGCTTGGGCACCATGATCTAAAATTGAAATTTAAAGATATATCTATTTTATGACCCTTCATATTAAGACACAACTCACAGTCACAACAGCTTAAAAACATCTTGGGATCAGTCTAGCTGGCTTTAGCGAGGTGACGTCCGCGGGCAGAACATTTGCTGGAAATATTATTTTGGGATCACATTTGTTTTAATTAGCAGCTGGGTTTTATGAATTAAAACTTGGTTTTCACAGCAAAGATAATGTAATACACAATACCTTTGAGTCAGGGATGGTGAGCTTGGTTGCCGTGGGGAAGTTTCTTTTCGTTCTTTCCAAGATTCATAGGCACGTGCCGCCTCTTTTTTCTTCTCATACGCATACATCTTTTCTAAATGTTCTTCTTTCTTAATTTTCTTTTTGGATTCTACAACTTTCTTGATTTCATCTTCCTTCCTGTCTTTCCTGCAATAAAATTCATCCATGTATATATCACTATGAATCCAAAACCATGTGGAAACCATGTGAAATGGGAAGCATCATGCGAAAAACCATGTGAAATTTCAAACACCATGTGAAAAACCATGTGAAAAACCATGTGAAAAACGTGTGAATTAGAAAACAGTGTGAAAAACCAAGTGAAAAGGGCACTTTTCACATGGTTTTTCACATGATTTTCACATGGATTTCACATGGTATCAGTTCATAGTGTATGTTGGGTCACTACAACGTTAGTTAGTTAGTTACTTCAACGTTAGTTACTTCAGTGCAATCAATGACTGTTCCAACTTGATTACCAATTTACTTGCTATGTATGTTAGCGTGGCCGATTCGGCCGTAGCACCATCTGATGGTTGTTTTCAGAGACACTGTGCTCGCCACTGCTCTCGATCTTCTGCTTCGTGGATGGAGCTGGCAGGGGTGATCGATGATATTCTATTTAGTTAGTTTGGCATGTTCATTGTCAGCATTGTTGGGCCAAGCCACCAGGGTAATAAAAATAAAAAACAGTTGCCAACTCAAGGAAGATTTATCAATTTCTACGATCCACCATGTTGGTTATGTATGTCGTCTCATTCAAAATTCACTTGCATTTTACACTATGAATCCAAAACCATGTGAAAACCATGTGAAATGGATTTCACATGATTTTCACATGGATTTCACATGGTATCAGTTCATAGTGTTAGTCATACTTCCAGGGATTACAATTTTCCGTTGATTTCCGTAGATTTTTGGTGTTTCGTCCTTCCTGTAATTCTTATAAATTAAGTGAGTAAGGCCGTGAAGGGGATGTAGAGCCTGTCATGCTTACCAACGGATTGTTTCAGCTGAAAGAAAGTTTAGCTGTATTCACCCCTGCAAGTAAATTTTATCTGTTGGACTTTTAAGTAGCCATCAAATGTACAATGTGTAAGGAAGAGGATCCCTCTGGCAATTAGGAAACCTTACCAAAATGTTAAAAATGATGGGAAAGCTTGCTTTATGAAGATCTATTTCGTTGATATAGACAGCATATTGTATTTCTATACGTTAGTAACGTTACATGTATCGAACTATGAAAGATCCCTTCTCCCTCTTCAAACTGGCAACCCTAGAGCCTAGACCAATGCGGCATCTCACCAGTTATCAAATACTTTCTTGGCAGACATCTTCTTTTCTGCCTTCTCTTTTTCTTGTTCTTGCTTTTTCCTTCTTGCTTCTCGCTGCTTTCGTTTGAATTCCACTTTCAATTGGTCGTCCTTCTTTTGCTTCCAGTTCTCATAAAACTTTTTTCCATCTAACTTTTTCTGAAGTTGTTCTTCCTCTTGCTCTTTCTGTTTTGCGATTTCCTCCTTGTTAACTTTCTTATAACTTTTAATTACATGTTCTTTCTTTTCGGCCCAAACGGAAAATGTCTTCTCAGCCTGCAAGTATGAGAAAAATAAATTGAAAAATCGTTTGTATCAAATGTCCTTTCATCACTTCAGTCTGACCTATCAAAGTCTGGAACTCATTTCGCACCAAAATGCCATTGAGCATTACAAACATAACTATTACTAGTCAACATTTAAGCTACCAATAGTATTAAAGATTTTTACAATTTTGATGACGAGCTGTCTTTGAGTATTTATTTAGCCACTACACTGATGGATTGGTTTTATAAATACAGCGGATGCTAAATAAACCAGCTGTTTAATCAATAAAATCCCAAAATCCCTGCAGTTTCATTTAATTCTACAAATCATCTTATAAAATACGAATTGTCTCCGCTAAGCAAATTACACTTGTCCAGACAATGGCTTACCATCACTTTTCTTTGCTTTCGCTCTTCCTCTTTTTCCTTTTCTTCCTGTTGAGCTTTCTCCGCTTGCTCTTTTGCAGACATTGTGTTGTTTAACGTCTTTTTCTGCAGCCATTCGTAGTAAACACGCTCTCTGATTGACAGAGCATTTGAGTGTCCATTTCCATGACCTGACCGTTGAATGTCCTCCGCACTCTTTGGGCGAATGTTGCTGATGTTCGTTAATGAGGCAGATCTTTTGATTGTTGCTTTCCAATGCTTTTTAGCAGTTTCCACATCTTTCTTTGTCAGTTTGTCTTCTTTAGATGGAACTGAATAAATGTGGGAGTAGAAATTAAGCTTACATTGCAGCCACCACAAAAATTACCAAGCTGGAGATCATTCTACTAATTAAGTCATAACTCAAAGTAAGAGAGCTTTGTCACGTTCAGTCCCGATGCATCATGAGATACAATGAAACCTGTCTCTAATGGTCACCTTTGGGAATCGAGAAAAATGACTTTTATAGACAGGTAACCTTTCTGTCCAGATTGATATCTATAGAAAGCATCGTTTTGGGGTTATGAAGAGTGGCCTTTATGCACACGTGGCTGCTCTATAGAGGTGGCCGCTAATACAGGTTTGACTGAACTGGTGGGTTAAATCTCTTCCATATGTGATGTCACCAGAAATGTAGGTATGTTTTGTCTTCGTTGAAGTGTACTCACCCATACTCTTTTCACTGATGGTCAAATTGCAATCATCTGATCTAGGCTGTCAAAATTGTAGGCCTACATTGTATACTTTTGTTATAAATTGGAATTTGTGGAGAGCGCTGAGCAGGCAATGAATGATGATGACGTACCTTGCCCTCACCGGAAAGAATATGTCACGTACTACTACAATTTGAATATAAAAACCACTGTCCTATGTCCATAATGTTATCATCTTATAATACTCTTATTGATTTGCTTCTAATTTTACTGCAACTTGACCTTCATTGTTGTTCTAAAGGGTATGTCAACCTAAAACTGCGCATCTGAAATTTCATGTATCTAGACAGACATTGAACTTGGACAATTGCAAGATATTTTATGCAGTATTGAGACTTTGTTGAAAAGGAAACGCTAATGACTCATCCTACCTTGAGATGCATTGCTCTTGCTTCTCTGTAATCTGCTTGGTTTCTTTTCTTTCTTTTCGACAATGCTATTAGAAGATTGCTCTGAGAAAACTCTATCAATCTGACGATTACCTCCAGGATCGCGTCGCCCATAATTATCATCTTTCATGTTCTGTTTTGACACATCATGTTTTTCGTCGTCAGGTTTCGATGTGCTTCGCCACGATTTTTCACGGCCATCTGACTGTAAGATGCTCTCCAAGTCATCTCCTGATAAACTGCGCCCGAGTTCACCTTTTCCAAACTTTGTTGAATGTTTACTTTTACCTACAGAATTACTCCTAGACAAGGAGGAACCTGTCTTGCCGTGAGAGCCAATGCGATCATTGGTTTCAATGTCTTGCGAGTCGTATAACCTTTCAGATGCACTGCTAGGTTTTGTCTTGCCTTTGCTCTGAACAGTAGGGGTATGTTCTCTTCTTTCTGGCATGTTTGAAGAGCTGGCCTTATCGTCAGACTCAAATAATGCGTCTAAGAGACTTCCTGCTTCATTCCGCTTTGTAGAGTTTCTTCTAGACTCAACTGGAGCAGCAGCGACTCTTTTCTCCTCTTTCATATCAGTTTTCTCGTTTACAGTGTTGACAACAGCAGACCTTGGTCTTGGCTTGGGCTTTTGTGGTGATGGGACAGGGCTCTGAGTTGAATCAACTTTTTTCTTTTCTAAGAAATAAAATAAAAAGAATGGTACACNGCCGAAAAGCCGTCCGAATTGAAAGTAACACAGGTGAATGCTGCACATATGACGGTTTTCTCAAAGGACTTTAATGGAATTTATATCGGCTATCTGCAGATATGCTTTTATTATATCGGGCCGATAACCGATATGAAAATATCGCCGATATATCGGCCGATACAAATACCGATACGATTATCGGCTCATCCCTAACTTTAACCTGCGTATACGAATACAAATATTTACAGAACTCCAATTTACTAATAGGATCTACCCTGCATTTTAATCTGATAGGCCTACAGTAGGCCTAGATACCAGCACTGCATAAAGGCAAAAAATCAAATACGATAACATACAAATGTTTTACAGAAAAGTGCAGTGTGAACTCACACAGAAGGTTTTAACATAGCGATATTAAAGCAGGAACATTCCCGCTTGAACTATCGCTGTTGAGATATTAAAATTTTGCACTGTTAATTTATTTTAGCACTATCCCAACTAACCCTGAAGTTAGCCGTTAGGCCAGTTACCCTATTCTAACCAAGTGCCAGTGTTGATGCTAGCTGTCCTCAATATTGGTCGTAAATCGACCTTGGGTTATAACCCTAGAAACCGAAGCCTAATAGTAGTCCTTGTCCTACCGGTGAATCAGTTTGCCGGAAATATATCAACTTCGTTACTATTGGGCAGTTCCATGGCAGATGAAACCAGCGCATCAAAATTAAAACCTCGCTATCTCAAATAAATATATATACGTAGACATAGCAAATTCATTGAATGATCAGACTGCATGTTTAAAAATTTCAGGCAACAAAGGTAATAGGAACAGTGGCATCATGAACGGGCAAGCGTCAAACTGTTGCTCAGATCGACACACATCTTGCCAACTTCAAAAAGTAAATGTTGCCCCATTTTATAGCCACCAATCCAATCAATAATAATACGAAGTGTTTCCTTGTCCGGCTGCCGGACGCCTAACTCATCATGATCACCGTCCGGCTGTCGGTTTGCGCACACGCAGCTTTTCTTGTAAACTAAGATGGTAGCCAGCTGTGTTCTATTGTTGTTCTCTCAGCTCTCGCTTGCTTTGAAAAGCTGACTTTCGCTCCTGTTCAGTGAGCGGTTTTAAATTGTCTGAAACTACTGTTGCAAACGTATTTGTTCTGGTAAATAATGTGAAGTATGCTCGTTTTGAATTCGTGGTGAACTTTCAACCTCAGCATGTGCGTGGAGAGACGGATTAGGAATTTTATATTTTGGGTTATGGAGTGCAGTCTGCCGTGTAACGACGTGAGGAATTTCAAGAGCCTCGAAGTCTCGAAGCTTTAAATTTTTAGGAGGATAGTAAGTCTACATGACGGCCTTGCAAAAAACCCTGCAACACCATTGGTAACACATGTTCGCAATTACCCGAGAACACGCGATGGTATACCGAACAGAATGATATCCTGCAAGCTCGCGTCTTGCCTTCTGTACGAGTTTCAGGGCCCGCGATTTCATACCGGCAAGGGTACGACAGTCTCTCAGATAGAACTGAACGAAACTTTCATCTTCCACTTTCGAAATGCATCTCTTTAGATCTTCGAATGTGGAAAACGTGTCGCCAATGATCACACCACAGTAAAGATGATTAGCCATGTTGATCCTTGCAGGCTTTGACGTGAAGTGATGGATCGGAAAGTTTGGCGTCAAAAAGCTGCGTGTGCGCAAACCGACAGCCGGACGGCGATCACGATGAGTTTGGCGTCCGGCTGCCGGACGGGGAAACACATCGTATATATCGATAATAATATTATTATTGTATTTGGAAATTAATTCAATTCAAGCATTCCAGTTGAATCGTCACCCATAATGATGACCATCAGTTTAACTACTAACCATCGTTTCCCTCCTTTTGATCTTTTCTGGAGATGGAATTCTTTTCGGAAATGTTATTTTCACGTGAAGGTTTATCATTATTCTCTTTCTGAAGCGAAGTGCTCGAAGAAAACAACATCTCCAATTCATTTTCTAGACGGAATGTGTTGCTACGATTTTCCCTGCCATATTCCCGCGTAGTTGAAGAGTTTCTTTCTTTTTCTTGAGCATGTGTCTGAAATGCAGTACCTATCGACTCACTGTCTTCGATTCTTGGCGAGGAAGTTTCCATAACATGTCTACTCCGAGAGAACTCTTCAGCAGTCGAGACTGGCTTTGAGTAACGCTCTGTCCCAAATCGGATATCTTTGTCGTCATCTTCCTGGCTAATACTTCGTCTTGAAGGATCAATCTTGAAAGTTTCACCTTTGCTTTGATATTTCGACATCTTCTTATTTACTTCAGAATCAAACCTATTTCCAGTCACCTCAATGAAATTATAATCATCGCCAATCACCTTTGAAGCTCTCTTTTTGACAGCATCCAGCAGCTCTGTTTGAAAAGGATCTCTAGTACGACCCTCATCACCTATTATTTCCATCGACTAAGCATGTATACAAAGTAACGAATTGTGTTTAAGTCTTTAGAGATGGCTCAAATACATCGAAGAGCTATACAGCGCTAAGATGCGTCAACCATTGAAAACGGTACAGTTTGTTTGACTATTTGAGCGCAATCTTACTTTTGCCTCGATACAACAACAAACGGCTGAGCTCCCTGTGTTTTATTGTTTTGTTACTATGGTTACTCTGTGTTGTCTCCCATTTGATTTGCATGTTGAAAACACTCTCCCACCAAACGATCGAGCTCTTCCAAGCGTTTGGTATAATCTAACTCATGCAAAACAACATTACGGTCGCTAATATTTGGCCAATCAGCTGTCTGTCTTTCAAAATTGTTCCGAATTGAGCTTGATATAGCTCGGCAAATATCTTCAATTTTCGATATTGTTTGCGTTTCTTCACTATCGGTTGCGAATGCATCAATGAATTTTAACGATGGTATAACGTTAGCCAATTTATCGCGATATTTTCCTTCAGTGTCAACAACCGAATTTGTCTCCTCCTTTCCAGCTAACCAAAGAACCCTTAGCTTCTTCAAGCCAGAAAGCGGTAGAAAGGAAGTGAAATTCGACAAATAATTCCCTGATAAGTCTAAACACTGAAGGCCTTGCAAGGATTCTGAGCCTTCCAGGTTTGATATCCTGTTACTCTTGAGCTTTAAAATCTTAAGATTGACGAGTGGTGATAGTCCTGAAATGAATGCGATTCTATTGCAAGACAAATCCAGCTGCAATAAAGCAACACATTGCCCAAGGCAGCCAACTGCAGAGATACAACGGCCTTGAAGCATTATAGTGTGCAGAATTGATATGTCGAATTCTTGAAACTCTTCCCTGAGAAATTCTTCGCTAACTGCGCTGCACTGATTTGACTCTTTAGTGTTCTCCATGATGACAAAATTATTAACTGTTTATTTCCACAGCGAATAAACAACAAATCAGTCTCCTCGTTCTCGTACAATAGCCTCGTTGACAATCCGATCATAATGGCTGCCTTCGTGCAAGCAGTACCCATGGCAGACAATTGGCAGAATGGCAGTACCTTGACTATTTGTCATCATCACTTGTTCGTTAAATCATTGCCGATGTTCAAATATGCCGAAAAAGAGGAAAATCCAGCAACAATCTGATTCAAGTGAGTCTTCAACTGCATCTGAAAATGAAGAAGTGGAAAATCTCGCCTCCGACGCTGAGGCATTCTCAGAGAACGTGAGTCGTGACTCGTGAGTTATTCAGTGTAAGACTGCTATGTCATTCCATGCCAAAGCGCACAAAACTGCAGCTAACTTTCGCAGATTTTGTCAAACTTCGTAGGCGTATAAACAAGTTCAAGAAACCCACTCTCGTACAATATTAGTAAAATTGTGTTAAAACACGCGAAATATCGACCACGCAACTTTCGCGCCATTTACGTTCAGCCGACTGCCGACAGTCAGCATGGAATGACCCTACTGTAGAGTATAGACTATAGACTAGCCTGGAGCCTGAAAGTAAACTAGCCTTTAGCCTATAGAGCATAGGCCTAATGAAGGAATGATCCATTGAGGCTGGCTCCACTCCAGTAGATCGACACGTAAACAGGACTGTTAAAGTTTCCTTTTGAGAGTAACTGGTTTCTAGATAGTTACAATTATCTCCTTTTAAAAGAGAAAATTAGGCTACGAGTTTGTCAAAGTGACGTTTCTGTTATAGTAATTCCTTGGCCTGGTCTAACTTTCAAAGGTTACCAGTTGCTCTCAATCGTATTTAGATTATGCAAAGTAACATTTTTCCAGAGTGCTACTGAAGTAATTTGTTTCACGTTTTATATTGATGTGAGCAAATAACTTTTCTTTCCGACATCTCAAATGGCAGACCTTCGCGATAGGTAGATGGCTCCGTTAGGTAAAATTCTTTTGGCCCCTCTTTTGACTCTTGAGACGGCTCTGCTCTTTTCGATTGAAAACCATATCAATTCTATGATTACTCTTTCCTGTTTGTTTAATTGTTGTGTGCAGTGCTTTAATGTGTGATGTTTAGTTCATATAACAATCAACGGATCTATATGCCTTGCTAAAAAGCTTGTTTTTCATGAGCCAAATATTATGGCATGGATTTCTGCTCCAAGTTCTTGTCCCAAAATCAGGGATTTAACAGTGTTTAATACCAAACTCCTTCAGGTTTCCGTTTTCCATGGCTTGCGCCACGCCAAAAATTACAGAAGGCTCCATGCCAAAGATATTGGGTGTAACCTAAAAATATTCCATTAGAGTCTACTTAACCATCTGACAAGATTTATTTCTTCAGGAATTCGACATTGAATTTGATGGCAGCAGCCCAACTGAAGAAGATTTTCATGGAATGTTGAATCTCTTACATCAGGTGAACTATTATGCAGGCCTGTGTTGACACTTGACAATTTGTTTGAAGTAGCAAGACTGATATGCTTTATTAGTATTCTTAATCTAAAGCTCCTGCGCCATAGCTGTTCACTTACCTTTATTCAGTTAGGCCTGTAAAATGTCTTGAATTAGATGCATAGTGTGACGACGTATGTTTCACGGTTAAGATAGGGTCATCAGAGACCTTTCTGATGTGTGACCTTGTTCAGCATCGTGCTTGAAGTCCTGCCCGCATTTAAGATGGTAGCATTCTGACCCTGCATCACACCGGCACTCCCAAGTGTGTTTTACGATGAATGAAATTTACAATTAAAGTCATGGTCTGGCGTGTGTTTTATCTGCCAAGGGACTTATCAGAGACATTTCTGATGTGCGAGCTCATCAAGCATCAATTTCTTGAATGTTATTCATTTCTTGGAACTTAAAATTGATGAATTGATACTTGAAATTAGTGAGATTATGCCTGCAATGGTTTCATGGAATGACAGACTGACAGGTTAGGCAATATCTAACGTTTCGCTTCGCTTGTTGGAAATGCCTAGTTGTTTTGAATTATAAAGCCTTCCCAGAAAAAGGAGCGCTGTTTTCGTCGACATATATTTTTATTGGTAGTTAAGGTGTTTGTGAATTAATTGTCTGTAGATTGCATTAATCAAGGTACCAATCAACAATGGATAGCATTGCCAATCAAGAATAATGTTGTAGCTAATATTGTAATCAACAACGTTTCCTCGGATCATCTTAAAACCCGGCGAAAAGTAGTGTCTTAACACAGTCAGTGGATTAGGAAAGGTAGATTGTATTGTTTGTGCCTATGTGGGACCAGGTGGTCACTGACTGGACCATGTAATCATCAGTCACCTGATAGAAAGGCCATTTTCTCAGGTCCCAGAGGTGAT